>JAGGAR010000003.1:0-152501 GCA_017657315.1 Termitomyces sp. K1Ag | reverse complement strand
ATTCTGGTGTTATACTACAAAATCGAGGCTATATATACTCAAAAAGCTGTGGAGTCGGGTCTATCCTATAAGGAAATTGCTCCATAGATGAGTGGAGTGAGCGCTTAAAATATCTCTTGCTCCAGCGCGGCTCCAACTCAAGCTCCAAAAATCAGTCAGCAAGAAAAACCCGTCGGCCAATCATGTGAAAGTCACATGCAAGTCACATGCATGGTCACGTGACAGGCGCGTTGCGTCCAATAGTAGCGAAATGTCAAGAAAAATGAAAAAAATACGTGTCCAGCGCCGACAGCGACTCATCAACGGTGTCAGATATTCAGGATGGTTAACGTTGCAATGAGAAAATGCTGATTCAAACTCTCAGCGACATATCTGCATCCTTTCCTTTTACCTTCGAGGTTGTGGCAACCTCTGGCCCAGTGGCCCCAGTTGGTGGCATCAGTACAGACACTTTTGTGGTATGTGAATTCCCAGGGAATTGTGTGGCCATCATCCACCCTCTTAGTGGACACTTTTTCTCCTGAGAGTATTCATAGAACTTTTCTCCCAGCTGATGAATCGGCTTGGTCGCCTGCAATTCTTCTCTATGTCGGCGCAAACGGTGCATGAAGGTTACAAACCTGTATAAGCCTTATGGCTGCGCAATGTCAAATTCTTTGATTTGCCAGTTGAAGATGTAAGATCTTCCAGCCTGAACAAAATTGCATAAGAGTCATCAAAACATCGAATGATGAAGGATTTGGACAGAAGCTACTAACCATTGTTTCTTTTGGTGAGTTCTTGACAATCTTGGAATGCCAAGTCATGAAAACTAGGGCTTTAGTCTCAGTAGTTACGATCCCAAAGACCAGAAACTCAAATATATTGAGCACCGCCAAAAACTGAACCACAGTAATGCTTCCTAATTTCACTTGATTGATTGCCTGTTCTGTTGCTGACTCTCCATTGATTTCTTGTTCTCCAGCACACCAAGGAGGATTAACAAATTTTTGACCTCAAATTTCCAACTCTTTGGCTGTGATGGAGATTCTGAGAATTCATTGAGTTGATGCCAGTTCTTGATTCAGAAACGTTCTGAGGCTTTTTGAGCTTCCAAGAATCAGTTGTCAAAGTCCGTTTTCTTTTTGCCTTTGTTATCTCCAGAAGCTGTATGTCCATTGTCATCCTTCCTTGTCTCAGGGCAGTGTATGTGTACCACAGCCATACTGTTGATAGTAGCAAGGGAGAGTGTCCAATCATTTTCCTCTGTGTCTTTGCTAAAAGGACTAGTCATGATGATAAGTGCATCAGCCATGGCGAATTTGGGTTCTTCCCTTGCATGTTTTATGAATGGAGTGCCAACATCATCACCAAGTCCCAGCTGGAATTTCTGAACAATTGTGTCTGCTAATTCAGTGTAGAGAACTGCTTCACTGTGGAGTAACTTTCTGAGTTCATGATCTTCTTCCTCTGAGTCCATGATGTTGTCAACTAAAGAGAGGTGTAGGTATGCATCTTGATGGAGCTTGGTAATGTTGACATCTGTGATTGAAGAGGTTTCCTGGGTAAAGTAGGGATTTTTTGGCAATGATAGTGTTTGCTCAAGTCTGACAGGAATTGTTACTAAGAAAGCTTAGGATTTATGAAGCAAGGCCTCTTACAGAACATGAATTGATGAGAGCTTCACAGATTAATTCTTAAACACAGAGAATCAAAGAAGAGCCACAGCTCCGCTTCACAAGGTCTCAGCCCTTGCTGTATAGCTGCATTGAAACGATTGGCCTCCATCCCAATTTCAAATATGCCTTTTTTGCAAAAGTTTTTCATGCCACCAGAATCATCCGTTTCAAAGGGATCAGTACACTTCTTCTGTTGCATCAAAAGGGCATCACAGAACGCAATAGCCCATCGGTATGTCTTGGGCAACAATTTTTTCTGAATTATCAGGATAATTAATCATTATTCACATTGAGAGTTTGTCCAGCTTATGCTTTTTGTACCCTTGTGCCACACGAGCTGAGTGATTTGAATGTACTTATAGATTTTTGAAACACTGAATCTCCTTGATGATATTTTTTCTCTCTTGTGTCTGGTCCTCTGCACTTGGAATAGCATCAGGAGTCTCCATTTCTTTATAATCAGCCACAGCAAGGTCAATTGCATGTCTTTCAAATAGAAATGACTCAGTCGTGGCTTGTGTAGCCTGTGGCAGCACTGATGTTCTGAGTGCAAACCTGTCATGATCAAAGAAGTATATATCCATAACCTTGTAGAGCTAAACAAGAGCCTTACTTGGATGCCCCCAAGCAGGAGCCAGCTTGAGTGGTACTGTTATAGGTCTCAGGCCTATGTTTATTCACTCAATGAACTTTCAAAGACAGAACCAATGATAACAACATGCCTAGTATCTCGCAAGTCCAGTGTGCAATCCATGATGATGTTTTGATGTTAAAATGTCTGCACAAGAAGAAGAAAAAAAGCAGGTGTTGCAGTTGACAGTCACAGGTACCAGTCACCTCTGGCAGAACATTGCTTCTTGATGTCTTGATGGGATGTTAGGTGGTTCTTTGAGCTGTAATGGGCTACTTACCTCAGACAGCATCACTGTTTAGAACATAATATTGATGGAGTCTATAATAGGGCACAACTATTGTATATGAGATGTTCACTGGTCTACTTGATGCGAGTACGCATACCTTGGTGCATGATATGATTGAGCGAGAGATCAGACATGGCAATCATGATTGCCAGATCATAAATCTAAGTTTAAAGTATGCATGTGAACTAATTTGTCAGCACTTGATGTCAGTTTGAGGGCAACTTTGTGACAAGTCAACGTCGCAATCATGGACACTGCACCTATTGTGTTAAGCAATGAAGTTCAGCATATATCTGATTGGCCATTGTCTATACAATCAAGATTTAAAGTTCTACTCCAAGTCTCTCTGCCTCAGCGACTCATGCACCCCTTACTGCTCTCGCAAAAGGCATGTTTTTCTTGCCTAAAGTTGAAATATCTAAATGACAATTGCAAACTTAGGATCCCTCTATACAAACTTTGACGCAGCACTTGGATTTCGTGTTTAGCATTGTATCGTTAATCCATGAAAACATCAGGTCGAGTCAGAACCAGAATTTCATGCCCTACACCAAATCATTCTGGCTCCCTCTTGTTTCTTGCTTGATTAGATTGTTGTCTAAACAATCTCTGGTTTTGTTAGTATGAAAACTTCAATATCCTCATGGAACTGACCTTTTTTTACCAGAATTGATGCATTATTTATCATACCCAAACCGCTGATGGTTCACCCTCAGTAGATATGTGAAAGATCAGCTATCATTGCTTCATGTTGCACTTCAGTCAATGAAAAAACTTATTCGAGCATGAGCTCAAAGGAAACAAACAATCCTTGTTGGAAAGATGGTGACACCAGCATACCGCTATCCGGGCATCTACTACCTGGACCAGAGAAGTCCAACACAATGCTTCTTCCTATACTTGTAGTCAGTAATGAAACCACAATCACGCCTTTGATAATAAGTGCCCTTTATCAGCGCTATGTTTGTGGCATAGATGGCCCCGTAATAGGCCTAAACATAGCGGACTCAAGTCATGTTGTTCAAAGTCATTGTAGGACAGCTCAATGATATTGTTAATGGTGATGGTATGGTATGTCTATACTCTTCTCTCCTTGTTGTTCATCTCAACTAACAGAAGAGGCTACAGCCTACTGTTTGTTTGTCGTCTTGTGTCAAGAACACAGATGTACCAGATGCAGGCTTAGGGATATTTGACCTTACAAATGCAGTATCTGTGTGGTATCTGAGTCACTTTGTTCTTGGTCTGGGCAAATGGTTTAATGAGCTTTCTGGGCCCTCCTTAAAATTACTGTTTCATCCTTTTGCTTAGCAATCAGATTGCAGGGTACCAATAATACAGTATAATGGTGCTTTTGACATACCTGAATGGGTGGTCAGTGTTGGGAGGACTCCTCCAGAAGAAATAGACGCCAGAGACATTTCTCACATAGCAGGTGAAGAGGGTGAAACTGTTTATCTGTTTGCATGTTGACAGAGCTAATATAAAAGATGACAAAACCGAAGATGTGACAAAAAGCAGGTTTTCTGAACTTGAAGATCCTACCTTGATCAGCAGCCATGATGACAATCACAGTGGCCATGCTTCAGAAAAGAATAGCCATCTAGACAATGGTGACACCTCTCTTGGTACTAGTGAGGAGAATACTGCAGAACCTGGTGGTGACGTCGTTGAAGAGTGTAACAAAGATTATGCCATGAAAGATCTTACAGGTTCTTCCAAAGGCGACATCAAAGAAGGTATTATCAAGGATGGCAGTGCCACAACCACTACCGAGGTATCTGGTGGCAAGTATGTTTCCTGTGGTGAAAGCCACACTATCAAAGAGAGTGACATGGAAGATGCTACTATTGAAGATGTCATTGAGTTCATGCTTTCAACCCCTCTCTAAGGTGCTCACACCACTGACAATGTTCAAACCCAGACTGGGCAATCTTGATGTTGCCATGCATGGGCGCACCTCCATCACCTCATTTCTCTTTGAAAGTGTTCAGGCTTAGTGATGTTCCAGCCTGGCTTGAGGTGGCTCCAGCTCAGACCAACTCTGGGCTGAGCCAAAGCCCCCAATGCTGGCCTGGCTCTGGCTTGGCTTGGCCCAGGCCATGGCTTTTGGTGGGCAGAGTGTAGATTTGTGTTGAGAGTGTCAATAGCTTGTTGGAAAAATTCAATTGCATAAATAGAACTTACTGAATGTTGTCCAAGCCTGTACTGTGAATTGTGAGCAAAATTAAAGCAATGGACATCAAAAAAGCAGAGAACATACCATGGGAAGGTCTGCAAATGACCTCACTTTTGACTCTTCATTGAGCTTCAGCACGAGCCTGTTACATTCTGAGGTATCAACTATGCTCCAATAGGATTCATTAACTATAATTACTAACCTGTAGCCAACCTGCAACAATACAATTCATATTTCATTATCTTTGATCTATCCTCCCTGAAAGCTGTGGCCTGGGCCAGCAGCTTTGGCTTTCCAGGATTGTGAGCCAGGCCAAAGCCCTCACCAAGCCGCCACCTCTGGCCTGGCTGGGCCCAGCTCAAACAGGCCTGGCTTGGCCTGGCTGACGGCTTGAAGCCAGGCCAGGCACATCACTATTCAGGCTATCCCTTGCAAGGAATATCCTGCAGCTTTTCATGAGTTTAATCTCATGCATGTGCTCTATCACCAGCTCACCAATCATGCATGGCCACAGGATTGGGTCACTTTGGTCTGTGGTTTTATTTCATGCCTGTTCAAGTTCCTTGCCAAATTGATCCGTTCCAGGCAGACCTTGTGGTAAAAGTAAGCCCATGAGCAAATGAAATCTGTAAAGATCTGTTTGAGAGTCATGATCATTACAGTTGCACACATGGTGGGCTCCTTGAACTCAATCAAGACCTCACGTCGATCTTGTTGGCTCGTTTATCAGGATTGCTTGAGATTAGCATGGATATATGTGCCCTGGTGCAGACAGTCTTAGAGTCAGATCATTGGTACCTTGACATCATGCTCCACTACTTCTGGGATATGTTGTTATGCCATGGCCTTATTCTGAGCAATGAAGGCAGTGAAAGTCAAGGTCTGCCTCATGTCATGTGAGTACAGTCATATCAATTTTTATAATTCTCATAACAGTTGTCAGGTTGAAGCATCTGGTGAATTATTCCAAGAATTTGTATTTTGAACAGCTGTTGCATGGGGAATCATGCGAAGATATTGGTGAAAGGATGTATTGCTTGGCCATGACTATGTATGGCCTACTAACCAGGGCAGGCCCAGGAATCAACGCTTCCATCTACAAAACAAGGACAGAAATCCTGCATAGTATGATCAACATATACGATTCTGAAACCAAACTTAGTGAACTATTGCATAGGCATGGACGTACAGAGCCAGAATGTGGAAACGTCGATGCATTATTAGTATCTTTGTTTTCTTACCCCCATGACTCATCAAGTGACAATGGAGGAGTCGATGTGGATGCGGTGAATGCTATGGGCTTCACATGCTATGACCAGCGTGGACCACCCACGATAACAGAATTTTTGTTGCCTTGCGCAGTAGTTCATCATACACACATGGAAGAGACTACCATCAGCTCTGCTAGCAAGACTCGAATGAGCAGCATAAGTAGCAGCAGCTAAGTTTCTTTCTGCAGCTGACATCTGTTGCCAACCTGTCTTTGACATCTGGAACAACCATATCGGTTTTTCTCACTTGGGAATCAGAGACAGTAAAGGTGAACTTTAATGTGTACAAATTTTCTTGAAGCTAATGCCCAAGTGTCATATCTTAGAACACAATATATATGTTTGATAGCAACATCACGTCTTTCGACATTTCTGAACCTCTGGGTTGCTTCTGGTTCTATACCTTTTTACTTCACCTCTTCCAAGAAGTCCAAAGCTTTCAAAAACTGGCTATAGATGGTGGGCACGTCGACCAATTCTTCAGACAGGCAGATGACAGCCCGCTCAAGAGATGGACTGTGAAATCTGTACTACGTACTGCAAAATAGAGGACTTTACATTGGTATTGTAGCATCATAAGTCTTCAATTTGAAGTTCTGAATCAATGTGTGAACATCAGTCTTGAAACCAGATGTAGAATATACCTTTGTGCTGTCCCTCGTCCAAACAAGTCTACAGTCCAAAGGTGGCGTCGCAAAGTTTTCGTCATGGATTACTTGTGGAAATTAGGAATCGGAGCGTGGAAAATGGGAAGACGACGTACTGGTGGTACTATGTAGTATGCCCTACTCTCATGAGTCATGTCAGTATGCGTCCTCAAGGCCTTAAGTCTCATCACGTTGGCAAACCCTCATCACATCAGCACCACTTGTGAATTTCGGTGAGTCACCACAGAAAATGTACACTGTAGACCATGTGGTCCATTTGCGCCAGGCACGCTTCAATCATGCGTGGGTGGACTTTAGGTTTCGCGTGCACGCCAACAAGCATGGTACCACTATAGGGCTGCTCAATTCTAAGTGGATCGCAGTGGATCGCGTTGAAAGTGGATCGCAACTGGTCTTGTTCAGAGTCCGCTGTTGGCCGACCATGCCGCCAGGAACATCGGTTGCTCATGTCTTTCCGAGCACACAAAACTTGAACATTTCATTTGACTGGTTACTTATCGTATGCTTGAATGTTTCCTGCACAGCTTCTGTAGCTGTTAGAAATTGGTACAGTGTAAGTCATTACACAGGCCATCTCACTGTGACAGAGAAAAGAAAACTCAAATCATTGAGGCCGGCCGACCATCCTTTTTTGGTCGACACACGGAATAAGCGACCTCTAAGAGCGGAGACCAGTTGCGATCCAACGCGTGCGATCCACTAAGAATTGAGCAGCCCTTATAGAAGCCCTTGTACGCGATTAGGGGTGCTCAATTCTTCGTTCAGTTCGTTCAGTTCACATTTTCGAGAGAAATTTAAACACCGTCTGATGAACTGCCGAAAAGCCGGTGAACGATCCTTCGAGCCCGTTCGACAAATTCTGCTGTAAAGTCGCCGAACTGACGTCGTGAACGGGTACCCTCAATTCTCTGTTCACAGTTCACGGAAATTGCCGACTTTTTCTGTCGTCAAAAAAAGTGAACTGAACGAACTGAACAAGAATTGAGCACCCCTATTTCCTTCCACCTCCGTCAGTTGTCTTGTGCCTTTATGCGATTGCACCTTGAGGGCGGAGAGAAGGGCGGGTTCTATGGTCTGTGACATGTGATGACGGTCTCAGGGTGGAGTGGTCCATACATGGTCTTGAGACGGTAGATAATTAAGCTGTAAGTAAAGACCAACGCCGCATCAGGGTACCAGGGCCCCAAGTCCCTCTTCGTTCGGACTGCGTGTATCGCTCCTCTCTATATTCAAGAGTTGTTGCCCACTCACCTTCGCGGTCGGATGGTGGTGCTCAAGTGAGTCGTTTCATGCTGCGAAACATGCGAGCTTACAATATTCGCGACCTTCATCCACGCAAGCTTTTCAGCCACCCTCGTCGTCGAGTCCAGAATGTCCCGCCTCCAATGTCTTCCGCTCAAATCACACTTTCCTCCTCTCATCGCTCGCCAATCCACGCAAGCTTTTCAGCCACGTCGGACACCCTCGCCGTCCTCTGGGAAAATGGCTATGGGTGCTCCATACCCGTTTGCAAGGCGGTCGGAAAGGCGATAGATCCCTCGTTTGGATGGTCAGGCCATTATCGCATACGTACAAGGAAACCACTTCTCAGAGGCTCGTCGTATGGTCCGTACTCAGACATCAGACAATGATCATCGTTCCTAGATTGTGCTACAGTCTAAGCTACAGCTCGTGGAAGACGTTGTTCACCCTGCCGCACTGGAAAGCTGTAACCAGATCGTTGAAGATATCAATGAGTGTCTGAAGCAACTGCGGAAGCAGAGTTAACTCCGTATTCGGAAAGTCGAGGAACCTAGTAAGCTTTTACTCCCCCGTTTTGTATCCATGACAGCTCAAAGCCTGATACTTGCCCTTCAGACGCATTCTATGGCACAGAAGATATGGCATTGCACAATGTCGATGTGATGACGGACGTCTATGGCCCCAACGGCGTTTACTCGATACACTGTTGCTCCTACTACAACATCTCGTTCTTCTAGGTACGTTTCGTCTGCTCTGATAATTGGCGCCATCAACTTACCATTTCTAAGACGAACTTCTCGTTCAAAGTTTTCCACAATACAAGGTATGATTACCCACACACTTATCGAGGTTTTATCACTGATACGGGACAATCTAGATGAAGCACGCAACCTTCTTCCTCATCTCCTGCAATTCACGCCAGAGAATCCCTCCCATCCCCGGACACCACCGCACAGCGCTATACGACCATCTCTCCGCACAGACGATAATGACGCTCGAGCAGTTGCTTCGCGAACGAACCGGTTCTCAAGGTCCGTCGTAACCCAGTCGACACGGTGTGTGACATCGCGAATCAGGGTATGGCGCGCGGAAGACCATGGCATGCGTTGCAAAGCCAAGCCTTTGGTATGGCTCAGTCCCAATCTTCACCACAATCCCAGGTCTAGGGAGACACCGCCGCCGTGTTGCTAGGACAAGCAATCGCATACGGCGTCTTCGCAGGCATACCGAACCTCATTATAGGTCTGCAGATAGGCGCTGTGCTCGGTGTGCTCAAATGCGGATTGGAAGACGAAAAGAGTATCAAGGTGTGGAACGCCGCGTTATGTGCGTCGGTCGCCACATCGAATCCGCAGATGCCCAACAACTCCCTTTCGCATCTGCACTCCTCGCGCCGATGCTCTCCACAATCACCTCGCTCTCTTCCACGTTGTCCCTCTCCCTCTCTCCGGCTTTCTTTTTGTCGTTCCCCCCGTCCTTGCACCCAAAACAAGGAGGAGGAGGAGGACACCCCCCAACACACCCTGGCGCACTCCCACAAAATCAAACCAAACAAACTACCACCACCTTTCCGTCTTCCTCTCGATTGTAACACCCCTCTGCGCAACGCACCCCGCCCTCTTCGCACCTCACCTCCCAGGGCTCATGCACCTCCTCCCACCGCTTATACTCCTCATCATAGATTGCGGACCTACATCCACCGTTGGCAGACCCTTTCCCAGCAGGCCGACAAAAACGACCAATGACATGCATGGGAAAAGATTAAGATCCTAGATGGGTTGTCTTTGAGTTTCATTGATATCTCATTTGCCAGCAAAATATGTTGCCCCACAGGACTAAGGCTAGTTGTGGTCTTGAGTTGTCTGACCATCAGGCTGCATTCCTTTTCATTCATGTGCTGTGGTCCAGAGCTTGGATCAGTCTGATGTTGCTATCACCGGGGAAGGCAAAAGAAGGCAGGTGGTTTCACAGAGAATCTTCACATTTTATTCTTACTTTGTGTCCTTCAGTCATCCATTTACAGGATGGACATCATTGATGACTCTGAGTGAGTTGCGCTTTTTGCTAGTGGTCAGGTCATGATTTAATCCGCTCCTGAAGTTCTTTCTGAGCAGTACTAAACACGTTGTCGTACTAGTACGGCCCAGCCCGAGCTCAGTTCGAGAATCTATTGGTTTTATTTATGCAGAGAATTCACAGAGACGCTAAGCAAAAGTTCGCGTATGAAATTGTGCGCAAGTTCAAACTACGCTATAAGATGATGTTCCAACGGAAAGACCTGACAAAGGTCCCTGTGTATCTGTATTTGTTCTGTTACTGGAACCCTGTCGCTGCGACAAACCAATACGCAATACAGTGGCATCTCCTGGAGCGCCCGAGAAGGGTTCCCCTCCACGTCGACGCCATCCTCCCTCTCGCGTAAATGGAAGATCGTTATATGCGAACTCCTGTACCGGCAGATACGTAAAATACGAAGCTGGGGTAGCGTCAGAAAGATGCGGCGTACGGTCAAAAAGCGACGTGGTCGAGGAAGGAGCCGATGGTTGAATCTGAAGTCGAAGATGGCGGCGAAAGTCTGCCTAAAAGCAACAAGGGCTGTCGCGGTGCCAATGATGGCTCCTGCGACAATGTCGTACCAGTTATGGACTTCACGGACAAATCAGCTTTGGACGAATCGAGAATTGGCTAGCATACACTCATCAATGGTCAATGCGCCGGAAATCAGAGTAGCACCGAGGATGGGACAGAACATGAGGATCATCTTCCAGTAAGCGGGGTTGTGAGCACTCATCACTTTCAGCTGAATATTGAAATAGAGTGCAAGATAAAATAGGCCTGCCCATGCAGCGGTAGAGTGTCCAGATGGCATGGATTCAAGTGAGTCGTTGATTTGTTTCTTGTCACCGGTGCAGACGGAACGATCGTACATGAGACTGGCAAACCCAATCCCACTTGGGGCAGTATCGGCCCGTAGGTTTGGTTGACAAACAGCGTAAAAGTGGGGACGAAGGCCTCCAATCAACCATTTTACCCAAACCTGAAACACAGCAGCAGTGATCAGGCTCTTGAGAAGGCCCATAGTAGTGGTCAAAAGATCGTTTATACTTCTTCTTCGCGCTTGGAACAGGCAGAAAAAGAGAAATGGCACGAAGAAGGCGATGAGAGCAGCGGCCCAAATAGGGATGATTTCAGTCCAGAGGGGATATGCGAAATGTGGGTATACTACCTCGCCGTTCTGGAAGTACACCGGGAAGGATCTGCTGGGTGCCGGCGCTGAGACGCATAAGCTATTAGAGGAATCCGGATGGAAAGAGCGAGCTTACGAGCTTTGTAAATGCCCAACCCAAGGGCCCCCATGAGAACCATAGTAATTAAGTCAACGCCATGGAGCCCGAGCCAAACAAGAAAACTGAAAGGAGCATTTGGGTTCTTGGGACCATGTCTAATGCTATCAGAGATGTCGGTGACCGGAGGCATGTTGTCCAAGGGAAAGATCGACTGGCCAGTCTCCAATATTCGATTTCTATAATTATGTATCGAGTAGATTCTAAGATTATAAAATGGATGCAAGTGGTGTGTCTAGTAGACAATACAGTGATGGATAAATAAGTACAATGTCCCTGCTATGTAGCTTCAGACTCTTCTCGAATATCGTGAATCTCCGTCGTCAGAGGAGATCCTGGCAATTCACCTCCAATAGAGGCGGTCTCGGTCCTCCGCCTCCGCCTCCGCGGCGTAGTTGATACTGCGGGGGATGTGGGAGGTTTGAAACCATTAGACTGCAACTGTGCAAGCAAATCGCGTGCAGCATCGACCGTTTCATCCCCGGAGGGTAAGGTTTTCTCCAACACGATAGAAAGCGGTGCTGATGGTTGCGCATTGGCAACTGGCTGTCTGCGTGCCGCCCTACGACTGATGGGGTCACCATTGCGAAGTTTCTCCAACAACGAGTCAAGAGCATCAGAAGACTCGTTAGCCACTGCCTCGCTCAGAGCTTTCTCGCGGGCCAACTTCTGCTCTTCAAGAGCCTGTCTGCGTTTTTCAAGTGCAGCCTTCTCTTCTGCAGCTGTTTGATTGTCACCTTGACATTTCTGTGAACAGCATAGATAAATAATCGGTTGGTTAGTCGGATCCATCCTCGCACCTTGTAAGAAGTGACGAAGGTCTTGAAGATGCCATAGAAGTCGGATGATGTCATATTCTTCTCGTCCTCGCCATAGTAGCTAACAGCGTCGGTATAGGTGGACTCGGCATTATTGACGTCATGGATGAGGTCTTCCATCTGTGCATTCGCCTTGTTGACAAACGCCCACATCTGCTTACCATACTTGTCAGTTGCCGACAGATCTGCAAAATGCTCGACGAGTTCTTGACGAATACGCGTAAGGCCTTCCCGTAATTCGGATACTCCTTTGCGCAGATCTTGCGCGTTCACTAGATAGACCACAACTTAGTCATCTCACTGCACGAAAGCCTAAGTCATTCTTCTACCTCGATAAGCCTCAGCTGGTTTTTCCAGTTCGTCCAAGAAAGCCAACATATTTGGGAATTGTTTCGCGACAGTCCGTTCTAAGAAGTGGAGAAGTGTAGTATTGTTTACAGACTTGGTATCTACAAGCTGAGGAACCCTCAGTGCTGGTCGAAATGATGGTGCACAGAAGACATACCTTGTTGATGCTGCTGACCTTGAAACCGAAAGCTCCTCCTTTGATGCCAGTTCCATTCATGTAGTTACCAATCAAGAGAATTAGCTATGGAGACATTCAATAACGCGAATACGAGGAACGATTGCAATACTAACACTCAAGAGCTCCTTGAAATGTTTTGCCTCAAGCAAAGCGCGACCAGCCTCTGACAATCTTCTCGCTCCCTGTACTGAATTAGCAAAGTATCATGCAGGTACGTTTGAAACGAACCTCATCCAGAAGGGACCATACTTCATCAAATGCGACCTTGTAGAGCATACCTTCGATGCGAGGACCCAGGCGGTCGATTTGAATAAGCTGGACCATCAGCCGATCAGAGGGATGTAGCCCAGCAAGCTCCTCTGGATCGGCATTGCGATACACATTAAGCTTTCCAACCTGTTCATGACGACCATTTAGTAATGAACAGCATTTTGCGGATACTTTGATTTGTACCTGTTCCGGAGAGGGAAGAACAGGCTTCAGCTCGCTCAAGAAAACTTGAGTGCACAGCTCTTGATCAAACTGCTCTACTTTACGAGCGATTTCCTCAGGCTGGAGTTTTCGAACGCGTTGTATGAGGATCTCTGATAGGAATCTTAGTAAGCCAATATATAATACAAAGGGAATTAGCCTACCAACACGTTTTTTTGTTTGGGGATCCAAAACACTCTTGAGTTCTGCGCGCTTCTGTCGAGCTGTATCAATGGGTCAACACCCCGCACATATCACGGATTGCGAGACACGGTTACCCATGAGATTAATGACGAGCTGCTTGGCCTTGAAATCTTCTTCCATCGCCAACCACACTCCGTCAGATTGCAGCTTCAAAAGCATCTCCTTTTCTTGCTCCGGCTTCTCGGTGTTCCAAAGCGTCTTTGCAACCTGTTGCTGAGGTAATTTATCCCATTGCAGCTGTTTCATTTTGATGCTCGGCGTAATCGGCATATCTTTGCGTGCGGATAATAGGTTATTAATGTTAGCGCCCAGAATCAACGAAGCCCGCGAGCTATGGTTAGAACTTGGGGTTGAACCAGGAGGCGGTGGTGGCGGTGGCGGACCTGTACGAGGGGTAGATGGTGCAGTGCCCATAGGAGTGATGAAACCCGGTGGCGGCGGTGGCGGCGGTGGCGGCGGGGGAGCTCCAGGACCACGAAATGCTGCTGGAGGAGGAGGTGGTGGCGGTGGCGGCGGTGGCGGTGGTGGTGGTGGTGGTGGCGGTGGCGGTGGTGGTGGTGGCGGTGCTGTTCCATCTGATGGAGGGACAACTGTTGTAGATACAAATTTCGTGGGTAGATCCGCTTGACTTTTACTGAGGAGATGTTTACTGAGTGTTTCAGCGGCAGAGCCGAAAACAACTCGAGAGCCTGAAGAACTGGTGGATGTAAGGGCTGTATCCTCGGTAAGTGTCGTCGATCCGCTTCGTATTGACTGATTGTACTCGCTATCGTCATCGCGAGCCACTGGTGAGGATGAACGACTTGATTCGCTCAGTTCAACAATGTCTTCAGGTGGTGAAAGAAGGTTAGTAGATTTGTAGGATATATCTGCGCCGAGCGGCGGTCGATCAGTGCGCCGTGGGGAACCTCGTACACTCCTCGGGCTCGATATTGACCCATTGGATGGGTTATACTGAAAACGGGTATAAGACGGACCAATACTTGTTGTGTGAGAATGACGTACCAGGTTAGCACCAGCTTCTAGCTGCTGCTGGATCTGTTCTTGTGCGTCCGCATCATCAGCGTCCATGAATTGCGATACGCGCCCATTCTCATCGATAATGGCGACTTTGGCATCCTTTCCACTGGCAGCAGTGCCTACCACCTTCTTGCTACCTGCAGCTCGAGAACGCCTCAAATTAGCTTTTCCAGGAGTGGCGTCTAAATCCTCTTCCTCCTCTTCCACTTCAACTTCATGCGAACCTCCAGCCAAAGTTATTCGTTTCCCGTGGCCCTCTTTTCCTTCTAATATTTGGATGGTCTTTCTTCTATGGAAATCCTTCTCAAGCTTTCGAACCAACGTTTTCCTGTCCATACCACCGCCCTCGAGTACTGTTTCCATTCCCTTCCCAACTTCCTTCAACATCCGGAACAACTCCATGATCTGTGCCTCAAGTTGTGCAATCTGCTCCTCGTACCCTGCTTTCTGAGTTGCCAGCTGCCCCTGGAGTCTGGAAGTCGTTTCTCTCGAAACACTGAGTTTCTCTTCCACATGTGTGAGTTGTGACTTGAGTCTCCCAACCAGTCCATCCTGTCCCTGAGCCACTTCCTCTTCCAAAACCTCCTTCTCCAACCTCAAACGAGCAGCAGTCGCTCGCGCCTCGGCCGCCTCTGCTTCTACCGCCTGGTACCTATCCGCCTCATTGAACTGGGCTATTATCCGCTCAACGGAATGGCCCATACGCTGTTCCGCACCGGCAAGCTTTTTGTCCATTACTACATCCGTGACGAGAGAATCAATAAGGTGGTAATAGTGCACCATTGGTTGCCCCTCTTCCCGAATAAGCAACAGATGCTGCATCATTGACAAAAAGTGGTCTCGCGCCTTCGTATCTTGAGTTCGTGCGTAGATAGCGTTGTATACATCTTGAGGGTTGCTAAGGTCGCGCAGAATTTCCTGATCTAATCGTTCCCGGAGTTTGTGCTCATCCTCATCCAGAATCCGGTAGAGGTTTTTGAGGTTCTTATCAATGTTTGAATAGTTGAAACCTTGGAGAAGAGTCACAATCCGCTGCAGGCCCGCTGCTTCCATTTGAGCTCGATGATGTAACCGAAGGTCAAGGTCATCAATGTTGCTGATTATAGCATTGATGAGGAGTAAGTTCGATAGCTTTCAAGAATTGAGCTGTTGAAGACCCGCAAAGCTTTGAAATAAACTTACTGCGTAATCATTCAGAGAACTATCCACACCACCACTGCGCTTAACTTCTTCACTAGCCCCCACCAGACTTCCCATCTTACCCCTACCAGAGAGCGAGTACTCCATGGACTTAAACCAGAAATAATAGCAGCCACCGCCTTCGTTGTTCGACGAACTGAGGGCTTCTAAGCCGGCCACAACTAAATCCAAGGCCTCGCCATCATTCCAGTAGCAGATATAGCAAAGGAGATCGACGATAAGTTTGCGGTGCGTTAGGTTTGGAGTGTTGAGAGATGCCGCAATTTGAGTAACGATCAAAGGATGCGTGAGTGCTTCGCTAGCCGCAGACTTCGTAAAAATGAATGACGAGAATGAATACTAGATGTTTCGACCACCCACCGGAACATTGAAAATTTGTTTGATACATTTACCAATTTCATATTCCAATGAGATGTCGTTTTCACGCCTGCGCAGATCATCAATATCAGTAAGATACAAAGATTCTTCTTCATACCGTGCTGAATTCTTGCGACTGATGTGCATGAGCGTTTGTGCCAACACAGGGGTCCCTTGTATTCGAACAAAACGCCGAAACCATTCCACTTCTCGACTGCGTAAGGAGACTTGGAGACTGCTTGCCTGCTTGGGAGTGATCGTCTTGTCCAAGAATTTTTTGATGTACCACTCGGGCGTATCGACAGCTGTGGAAGATGGACCGTGCTCATGATGTCGCCTATTAGACTCTTCTCGACTCTTTTCTTCTTTCCAGCGTATATGCTCAGCGTTATAAACCATGTGCCACTTCTGTTCTATGGGAAGATCGGGTAGCTCTTCCAAATCACGGTCCCGCTTGATTTCTTCGAACATCAATTCAATTTCTTCATCAGTATCTGGACGCGGGAAGTAAAATGAACTTGATGAAGTGAGATTACTTCCACGAGTGTGATAGAAGAGGGAGTGGTGGGTTCCGCTTTCGGAAGACGATAAAGAAGGTGCGTATTTGGAGGCACGGTTTGCTTCTGAGCGGGTGGTAGTAGTAGATGTGGGTCGAATTGTAGTACTACTAGTCGAGGCACTGGAGGAGAAGTGGCCAAAGTCAGCCATATGTGGGCTGCGAGCGCCAGAGGAAGTCGAAGCTTCGCTCAAACGGATACGACTTGATTGAGGGGTCTGTGGCAGTTGTTTGGACGATGAAGAAGGTAAAGATTCTTCGTATAGCGTGGAAGAGTCCGCAGTGGACACAGAAGTGCTAGGAGAACCTGGAAAACCGTAGCCATGTTGTTCGTAGAGTCGGTCTCGTTCGGCTTTACTTCGTTGCAAGGCATACTTGTTGAATTCGGTGCCTGAAGCGGTGAGAGTTGGATTGGTATTCGGAGCTGAGATGCCTCGAAAGCCCTGGCTCATTGTACCTACGGGCAACGGAGAACGCGGGGGTGGTCCGAGCTTGTCATAAGGAACGGAACGGTCGCTGAGATCCTGCTGAGTGGAGACGGACGACTGGCGTGGCCTCCCTTTCTTGCGACCAAATATACTGTCCATGGATGCTCCCGGTGAAGAGAGGGAGAACGAAAGCCCTGGCAGCGGATGGTATCAATCAGGTCGAGACGGATCGTTGCCCACGCTGCTGCCAAACACTGACAGCCACAGAGTTCGATCACCATCAGAACTCCGTATCAGGATTGAGTCTCCTGTGGCCGAGTTACAGTATCTGTATCATCATCATCACTACCTGCTGCGCATCTGCCTTTAAGTACCAGACTTGTCTCCATCACCCTGAAGAATGCAAAACGATGCAGCCCTCTGAACAAGCCCCCAAGCCCTTGATCCCTTTCCCTTCCCCTTCGCTGATCGTCTTGAGCGTTGCGTCCTGCTTCCTCGCATCGGCTGCCCTGGTCTCTGCTTTCACGCAAGTCAGCACTCATTTCGCCTACTTCATCGTTCCTAGCACTATTGGCTTTCTGGCAACTATCCCCTACCATGTACACATGTACATTTCTGCTAAAGCCCACCGTCGCGACCTCTCTGCTACGGATCCTATCTTCATATCCAATGACTGGATACTCTACAACTTCCTTCTCATAACTCTGTGGGCTGTCATTTTCATTATCAACATCCTTTTCTGCGTTGGCGAAGGGACAGCAGGAGTGGTCATGACCACAATCTGGTCTGGTTTTGAGTGGAACGTCCTGCTCCTCCTTGCCATCATCACTATAGCCCAGATCCGCCGCTCTAATTTAAGTAATCCGGACAACCTCGAAACTCAGCCGGAAAGGTTGGTCCGGTCTGTTTTTTTCTCTCCAAATGCTGACATGCTTCGTTCTATATAGTGCGCGCGCTGGGTGCAAGAACCTCATCTATTTCACTTCTTACACCCTGTGCACTTTAACCTTGGTTATTGGTATTGACGTCCACATTCCCGTTCTCTTCAACGTTATTGCCTTCTTCCTCACTGCGCCACACCATATCGCGCTATTCATCGCATCTGCACGACCCAACTCTTCTTTCAAGTTCTTCTCGATTTTCTCCCGTCATACCAATGTTGCCTATGCGTTCTTTTTATCTACAGTATGGTGTGGCACGGTTATCCTGGGTATTCTGACTTCTCGTTTCCTCTACCAGAGCATCCTTATAGGGATTTTCGGTGGACTGGAATGTGTCATCATTGCCTATTTGGCGGCCCGTAGCGTCTTGGATGTATTTGCAGAGGGACAAATCAAACTTTGAGCGAGCGGATGATTGAATAATTTAATTACACAGTTACTTAGTCGCACAACGTTTTCATGTTAAGTATCTATTCTGCTCTCCTTGTGATGGATCCGATCAATCTTTCAATTGCAAATTGTTGCACTGCACATTGACTACTGGATGGCAGTTTCGGTCAATGTCCCAGCTCTATTAGCTTGTCGTTCTCGAGTCTGTATGCTGCATCCGAAGTTGTTTTATCTCAGCATGTAACAGACCTGCCAACAGTTTCGAGACATGTTATAATGATGCATCCCCCTTCTTTTTACCTTCAATATCTTGATGATCACTGTGAAGATAGCGATTACGCGAACCTCGACCCGACGTAGTCTTCCATATCTAGATCTGTGCAGCCAGACTTGACGCGCGGTATCGATGGGAAATGAGCCTCGGCCGGTTCTTGGTGCAAGCGAGTGCCGTCTTTTGGAAGAGCTGGATAAGGGATACACAACAGGAAGTTGGTATATAGGATATCCATGGGTACATAGTAAACTGTAATTATAAAAGGCGACTCGCATTCAACTCGCATTTAGACCTTGTGGTATTACCAGCCTTCTTTCTGAATACTGCGGGACAGAACCGAAAATCCACTCCCCAGGCTTAGCCGCTTAAGCTTCACAAATAAGCCGTACAGGTGTATGTAGTTGATTGGTCGGAAAAACTTGACACATTATAAATGTTGGCGGTGATGCGCCGTAACCTTTATAATTACTTACATCCCTTCATACATCACTCTCTTGCAGAAATTCGACGATCGCGACATTCACTCTTTGATATTGTCAATATGATTCCTCTTACCATCCTTGCATCCCTTACACTCCTTCCCTTCACTTTGGGCCAAGCCAACGCCACAGCTCTTCAAATCGCGGCTATTGAAGCTCACTTCAAGCAGTCCCAGATTGTCCCCCAGCTTCTAACGTCGTTTGATCCAAGTGCCCTCCTCACCATCAACTTCGCTGGTGAGTCATCTTTCCTTGTGTGGAAGAACTAAATCAGGTCCTATTGCTTGTAGGTGTCGGTAACATCACCCCTGGTCAGCCCTTGACCAAAGAACGTGAGTCTTTAGCGTACAGTGTCATGAATGCTACCTCGGACTTCCTAACAACTGCTGCAGAGTCGGCGCCTACTCCTACGGTCACTGTAACTGCTGCCAACTCGAGCGTTCAATTGAATGGAAAGTATACCATCACCATGGTTGATGCCGACGTGGTCGGCAGTGATTTGTCGAAAGGAGTGAACCACCACTGGCTCGTAAATGGCGTCGAAATCACTGGTGTGTAGTCTATGGTACTCACGTCTTCTATTTTCATTCCGCCTTGACAGATGGCAAGGTCTCCAATACTTCCGCTACTTCCATTGTCAGCTATGCCGGACCCGGACCTGCAGCTGGCAGTGGCCCCCATAGGTCTGTTTTCGTTTTCAGTTCGGAGGACGTGTATTGACAAAGCGTATTAGATACGTAATCATCCTCTACGCGCAACCTGACACATTCGAACCGCCCGCCAACCTCTCCCAACCTACTGGTGTTAGTCCTTTCGACCTGAATGGATACGTCAAGGTTCGAGCTGTTCTATATAGACTCGTGAGATTTTCCTCATGGCCTTTAATGTTTCCAGAACAGCGGTCTAGGTGCCCTGGTAGCGGTACGCCCTTTCCATTCCGCACGAATATCCAGACTGTCTAATCAAGATGTCTGTAGGCGAGCTACATGACCGTTGAGGAAGGGACCGCCACCGTTTCCATCCCTGCCACTTCATCGGTAATTAGCTCCACCCTCGTTGCTCCTGTACCCACCAGTTCTGGCCAAGTTGGTACTGCAAGTGGCACCTCAACCGCAGGCGCTGTTAGCCCAACCAACAGCAACAGCGCTACTTCTGTAGTTAGTTTTTCCTCCCTTGGCCTTCTGTTTGCTAGCCTTCTTGTGGTCATGATTGGCGCATAATATCGACTTTTGGGCACACACTCCTTTAGGTCAACGAATCCTATATTACACACGATATGCAATAAGTTTTGCTTGTCAATCAATGGTCCAATCAAGTATTTAACATCTTTAATGAGTAGATTGATTATTATCTTTCCGAAATTGCGTAGAGTGAAAAAGAAAGAACAAGTAGGCAAAAAAAAGAGTTCAAAAAACATGATTAGATTCATACAAAAAGATCGAGGCCGGTCAACTTCCGTAGCGTTCGCGGGCCTACAAATAGCTTCGCTTAGTATCTTCCTAATCGTGTGTTTGACCTCGTCTTTCAATGCAATATTACTTACCGCGTCCTGCGCCATATGGACGTAACCGGAGTATCCATCGGCGTATTTGCCGATTTCCTTGCCTTTGCTAGCTCCCAAGCCAGCTCCTTGTGCATAGATGGCAGTTTGGCTAGAAGGGGCACATCAGTGAAATATTAACATCAAACATGTAATGGCACAAACATCGGTTCTACTCTGCCTTCACCAGAAGTCCCAAGCCCAGTGCCTTCAGTCCAACCCATCATCTTCAGAAGTTTATTGCCAACATTGTTGGTATCTTTGCCTGGGTCGACAGGAGGAGGCGATGGTGGTGGCGGGGGACCCTCTGACTTCTTTGGTTTCGAGTTCGTCGAATCCTTTTCCGGTAAAGGAACGTCGGGCTGGTTGAAAAGCACTCGGCGCTCCGAGGCACGGTCTCGATATTTCGGCTGCTCTTCGGCTTTTCGGGCGGCTACTTTCTGTCGGGCGACCTCACGAAGATTTCCATCCTTGAAATTTTTCTGTTAAGACAGAGGAACGAAGCCACAGACCAAGCAAAAAGAACAAAAGATAACGTCAGCCCAAAGAACTTGAAAAGGTACACGACATTGAAGTTGCGAGCCTTATGCAGATCTGATTCCTTGTTGTGGCGTTTGAGCTGATCGAGAGACTTGAATTGCCGTGAACAAAGCAAGCATGTTAATCCTGCGGTGTCGGAGAATTCAAATTCTTCTTCCGTAACGGTTGCGGAGGTGGAAGCGCCAGTCTTGGTCGAAGACAACGCCGAAGACGTCGCACGAGGGGTAGCCTGAATGCAGTGTATTGAGTGTAAGAGCAATATAGCCTGATGCACCATAGCGAGAAATCCAAGGAAAGGTGATCACCAGAGTAGCTGAAGGAGCACTTTGACCGCTCATATCTTGCGTAAGCTCTTCTTGCACTTGATTCCACTTGTTTATGTTGCTAGCAGTCTGAAGAATTATGAAAGTGAGTGACATCGTTCCCAACATATTTCCCTTGACAAGTTCTTGCGTGCGATGGATACAGTACCTTCTTGCTCGCGATTAATGGAGGGACCTTCTTGGCAGCGGCAACTACATGTATCTATGTAAGCCAAAACTCTATCGGCTGTGTTATATCAACTTACCTTTGTTTGTTGATGAATTAGAGTCATCAACCTCCTCTTTCTCTTCGCCTGCACCACCTTCGTCCATCGAGAAACCCACAACAGGAGCTTTAACTAATTCGAACAAGCATGTACTTTTCTGAGGTATTCAAAAGTCCTGTATACGCACCGGTAGTTGCTTTAGTTGGTCCTTTACTGAAGCTCAGAGTTACAGGTTTGTTAGAGACCGGGAGTTCGGACGGTGCCACTGGCGTAGCTCGAGCTTCGACTTCACCTAATTAACATCAGAATCAATTATCTGGTTTGAAAATGGTGTTCACTCTTTTTCTTCTTCTCCTTCTTCTTCTCCGCGAGCTGGGTTGTTTGAGCGGGTTCTTCAACTTTGAACTCCAAGACGGCTACTGTTGAGTTCTCATCCCAATATCGTACCCAGGAGTCCTGAACACCGCCCAAACTCATAGACGAGGGAAGGCAGGCATCGTCACGTTGAAGAAAGTCGGTGACAGGCTGGAATGAGTAGGGATGAGCAAACGACGCAGCTACGGGACGGTCGGAGATCCGGAATCCAGCAGGATGGATAGATGGTGACATAGTGGCGGCGAGAACTGCAGACGCTGACTGTGGACAAAGTTAGAGTCAATTGACTTTCGAATCAATCTGCACTGTACCGCTACGTCGACAAATTCAACAAAAGCAAAACCGAAGCTCGCCATAGTGACTTTGTCCTTGATGAGAACAATCCGTTTCATGCCCTTCGCCCCCTGCATTGTGGGACCAGAAGAGTAGAGCATAGCCTGGTAAATCGCCTGTGGTCCAGACAATGGGTCGAGTCCCCTGAAAAGGAGAACAGGACCTTGCGTGTTACCAATGTCGCGAGTCCCATCATTCAGGTTGCCACGATTGAATCGACCCCTGTCGTGAGGAGAGGCGCTTTGCGAATAATCAATCTTGACTCTTCGTCCATTATGTGGGGTCCCGCTCTCAAGTGCTTTATAATACGCAGCCGTTGCAGATGCGCCATGGGATGCAGGAGGTGGGACTTGAATGAAGGGAAACAAAGGGTCGACAAATGCTCGAGCATGCTCGGTGGTAGCGAATTGCGCAAAACCGAAGCCTTTGGAGGAACCTTGTAAATCCAACGGCGAAGAACGTCAATGCATGTGCGGACACAAATACAAATATGCAAGTGCCTGATGATTTGTCTCGTATTATGGTGACCGTCTCAATGCTACATCCGTTTGTCGTAAGGTATGCTTGGAGCTGGTAGGGGTGGTGAGAATTAGTCGGACGTGGAAGAACATTTCGACTGACGTCGGCCTCAGTAAAATCGGGGTCTAAACCGAGGAATATGACATGAGGGCTTGGCTCGGATGGCACAAGGCGTTTTTTGTTGCGTTGGTGGCGGTCATCTTGGCCGTAGTCCTGGAACTGATCTGCACCTTGGTGATTACCTCGATCATTGGCATAAGTATCGTATGCCTGGCTTGTATCATAGGCTTGAAATCCCTGTAAATTTTTATATAAGCTGGAAGTCGTTATGGGAGCTCATGAGCCTGACCCCGTAGTTGGTTTTCCGCCTTTTGCCGTCCCCATAGTGGTCATCTTCTCTGGGGCGGACGTTATGTCGAGAATCGTGGGCGGCCCAGGAGGGATCTTGCCAGGCATCCTTGCCCTGGTCCCATTCCCTGTTGTAGGGCATGTTGAATGATGACGGTCAAAAGCAAAGTAGAGTCGACAAACAAGATCCAAACATCGGAAACCTCGTTCTCAACTCCACCATGGGCGAACATCACTGTAAGTCCTCTGTACGTCCTTCATGCTTGTCTGACTGTTTATTCGTTGCCCATTACACAGCCCAACTCAAGGTATGGCTGCGCATGTCACCGTGATCCACATCCCTAAAGGTTCCGTTCAACCGTAGGTGCCAGACCCTGCCATTGAAAGGTACAACGTTATGGTACACCTCTGTCTCTTCTCTGCCTCTGCCACTGTTTCTGAACTCGTGCAGCGCGAGAAGGCATACCTCAACTTCCGGTGGACAAGAAAAACGACTAGGACTGCAATTCTCGGCGTCATCATCTTCCCTGCCATTGCTTATTACCTCTCCAGCGAATACACTGTATGTACCCCTCTTCATCATATCAAGGAAACTATGTGACAGTAGCAACAGGAAAAATTCAACTGGCTGTCAAGGAAAGGACAACCCCTCGTTATCTCAGAAACGAAGTAGATGTTACAACTTCAAATTTACTAGTTTTCTCGCCCTTTCTTTGAGAGGATTTTTGCCACAGTCTCTGCACAATTTCAGGATCCAGCATCATACTCTAAATTCGCTTGCACAATTCTATGGCAACCTTACAGCCTGCCCCGATTACACTACTTAGCAGAGCGTGTGCTGGAGCCTGCTGTGAAAAATTCTCCACTGCAGTGTCCAAATGCTCCAACTCGTCGTCCCTAAATTCTTTGACAACTTCCTTCAACAGTGGAACGCTTGGATGATCATGTGGCAAGGATTCCATCTCTACCAGTTGGCTATTTTGTTAAATAAGATTGCCTGAGCTGGGGGGAGTTTAAGAGTCGCGACTTACTCGTCGTAGTGCTCACCAATAACAGTCTCAACAGCCTCGGTGCATGCCATTGCTGCCTCCTTACCCATGAGGGCAGTCACTGCGCCGAGTCCGAAACCTGCCACTTTTGCGACTTCTGTTAAGATAGTCGGCCTGATATGGTGCTGCAATTGCAATTTGTCCATGACCAGTAAATGTTTCTTCTCTTGGTCCCACATTTCCTAAATTCTGTTTCAATGAGTAGCATATCTGGAGGGTATATCACTCGCCTGTATTAGCGGTCCCGTGCGTCTATCACGCCCTAGAACAACCATTTGTCCCATATATATATAGTTAGCTGCGACTTCCCCCGCTTGATCAACGCGGAGAGCACTGTCGAGCGATGCCCTTTGCTGTGGAGTGAGATCCTGAGGAGTCGTCGTTACGGCCGGATTTGTTGCATTCTGAATGTCTGTATACATGCGAGATGCAAGGCTGGAATTTAATCTCCTCAAAGATATGATAGCATTTTGAGGAGCAAGGCGAGCTACTAAGAGCATCGAAGTTGAGAGGAGATGATGTTTTGAGCCGTGACGGTCATGTGTCCCTTTCATCACTCTAACGACCACAGACGAACTTGAGCTTGACCCTTTCCAAGATGCCTTCGTATGCGAATTGACCTATCAAGTTAGGAAGACGCGCTAACTTTATTCTAGCTTTACTCCAATGGATGTTGTGGATATGTCCAAAGAAAAGGGTTGGGCAGCCGATCTCGGTATGTGTATCGAGTTCTTCCTGGATGGATCGTGGATATCCATTCATTCTCTGTAGGCATGCTCGACTGGGATTCCACGAATATTGTCTTCACAAAGCGCTCCTTGATAGAATTTCTAAGGTAAGGACTCTTCGCGTCTATACGCTGACGCCATACATCGAATCATGACACTTAGGTACACTGGCACCACCGTTGACACTAACTTCAACAACATCGCCAAACTCCCGCGTTCGTAGACTCGGCTCCTCTAATTTGAAATAGTTGTCAACCTTGAGGACATGTAGGCTACGCAACATTTGGTAAAATCTCGGACGAAGTGCACGCAGATTCATCATCTACCGAAGCTGCTGGTTAGTGTTAATCCTCTAATACCTACCAGCATGTCTAATTTGCTTCAGCATCACAGCCAGAAACCGACCTGAAATCTACTCGCTCAATGCGTACCGCTCCTGGCTCCAGCATCGGGGATTTACTCGGAGATCACATAGAAGACGATGCTTTAGCGTTAGCGCCACCTAAAGGGGCCGATCAGGCATGTCTTCATGTATTTTCTGCCTTCCGCTCATCGTATTCGCGCAGATTGCAGCCAATGAAGATGGTGAGACCGGTTTCAAGCCTAGCAGGTTTGTTGTATCCCATCAATCCTAGCATACATTTCGCCTCAAGTGAACCTTTGAACAGGCGCGTACGCACCACCCCTGGCGGCCCCAGCAGTATCGGAAACCTATGGGATGCATCAGACTCCGAACAATTCAAACCAACCCGAAGGTACGAACATATTCCTCGACCTTTCATTTCTCTTTCCTAACCTACCAATGCACAGAGTTAGACAAGGTCCTGGGGGACAGGACAGCATCAACGACGTATGCACCGTTGGGGTTGCATCCGTATTGTTCCCACTAATGATTGATTCCATAGATTCTGTAACGGGAACAAAACGGGAAGGAAATTGTCCATACAGCAAAGGAGACGTATCTCAGTCATACACCCAATTATGTTATCTGACCTGGATATGCATCGAACTGTTGGCACTAGAATGATATCGTTCCGCTTCAATGCTTTGCAACATGCAAAATTTTCGCGGTGATAGTCTATGGGCCGGAAACAAAAAGTTGGTAGCAGTGAGGTTCGAACTCACGCGGGTTTGCA
Organism: Termitomyces sp. K1Ag; assembly: GCA_017657315.1. NCBI lineage: Eukaryota > Fungi > Basidiomycota > Agaricomycetes > Agaricales > Lyophyllaceae > Termitomyces > Termitomyces sp. K1Ag. The sequence continues at coordinate 126,458 of JAGGAR010000003.1, read as the reverse complement.
CCCATTGGGAATCAAGAGTTTCTTAAATCCAACGCCTTAGACCAACTCGGCCATGCTACCACTTGGAAAAGATTGCTTTTCATCAAACATAAGATTGTTTTCGATCTGAACGGAAAAAATTCCCAAGTCATGATTCACGCGAGATAACTGCGTATCAGTCGTCACTAGAATACACCACTAACATTTCACTGTAGCATTGTCCGCAGGATTGACAGAAGGTCAACAAGTGGGGTGATCTCAGCAGCAACTCCGCAGGGTCAATAGTAGTTTCTACGTCGGGGCGATATTTTGATCAAGGACGGCATTGGCAGCCTTCAGAATCATCGCGACATGCATAGACGCCACTATGATGAGGTTCAAATGTTAGCGCTCTCATTTCAGGAGGATTTGAATCATCTACCCAGACAAGCCTCGAAACAGAAACCAAAAGCGACCGAGAAGATCACAACAATCGTGGAGCGTGATCTGACGGAGATTCGGCTAGATTCGGGACATCGATGATCTTGGAAAAGATTATCGGGGACAAGACGTTGCTGAACATACAGCTCTCTCGTGCAGCTGAAGGCGTCATGGAGAGCCTTCAAATAGTATGATTATCGCTCTTGTAAATTTGTTGGCTCATTTATCGTCATTTTCCAGGAATTGCATAGTATCTTCGACCAAAGCAAAACAAACTTTTCAACGGGTACTTTGGCCTCTACGCGCAAAAACGTTGAAACTAGCTCCACTCATTGATTTTGTACTATCGATGATCTGGAATGTTACCTCTAAGCCTGATGCTGTTCCCAGTGACTGGACAAGTGATATTGAGTCGCACTCATACCGATGGAAAGGCCCGGGGTACAGTTCATGACGTATTCTGAGGTATGTGTCCCCAACTGTCTCGCGCTTATTCATTCCTCAATAAGGCAACACAGGAAGGTGTGAGTCACTGGAAACCAGTGAGTACTAGTGAGTCTTCATGCCCTTGGTACGATGTAACATGGCTACTCAGTGCGAAAGGTTACCATACCATTGTCTCGATGGTGTTTTGCCAATTTAGACACCCAAGAGGTCGGTCTTTTGTTCTCCTCCATATTTACTATCTGATCTCGTCTCAAGCGATTCTAACGCGAAGTTACTACCATGTGGAGAACCCTCAGACGTACTCTCTTTATGAAGTTGCTCATATGGAAGAAGATATTTATACGGTAACATGATTTAGACCGTGGTCCTTCCTTAATTCTTGATCACGAGAGCCAGATCTGTCCTTGGATGGAGCATGGAAATGCCACAACGTATATCCAGGCCCATCCTGCGGCTGACAGATTGCGCATCCTGAGCGATTATAGCAGCTGGTAGTATGAAATTGATTTGCTTTTTTCAGTGTATTCATTTCAATTTCAAGATTGGAATATCTTCACATGAACAACGTTCTTCACGGCGACCTCCGTGGTGTATGCCACAAGCATCTCTGTGAAAGAAGAGACACCATTTGAGCAGGCGAATATTGGGACTTCTTCTGATGAATCCGCAGTCGCGGCCCATCTGATGCCGCCTCGTGGCTGATTTTGGCCTCTTTAAAATCCTCGAAGGTACTCGCTGGATTACGATGTTTCCCTGCTTTCAGGCCGTACCCGTCCTCATAGTGTAGAGGTCGCGTACCTCACAAACGACGAAATTGTTCTCTGGGTCAAACAGTCCGTGCTTCACTGTGACACAATTGATTCATGCAGGTTTTAAAATTTGTTGTCAACATTGCAGTAGTCCGTTCACCCACACGTTTGAGTCAAATCAACCATTCTAACCTCGTCATTTCCAGGCCTGCCGTAATTTTCGCAATTTTGCCACTTGTCTGAAGTTGTCACTGCAATCGCCAATGCGTTGCACTCTGCCCCAATCGACCATTTGTGTCTTACCAAAAGAGAACTCCTGCCTTATCTTCGCCATATTCTGGGCGAGTTCGATGACCTTCTAGATCCACAAAACCTATCGAGCAGCCTTACGAGAATCCTCGTATCAAGATCCCCGAGATGCATACCCTGGATTGATACGTGTGAACTTCTCCTCAGAATCCGGATGGGATCTCAAATTCTGACCCGCAGCTGTCCACCTTCGCGAACTCTGTTCGACCCTCCAAAAATATCTTATCGATGATGGACTCCTGAAGCGAAGCACGACTCTTGAAGCGGGCGAGATACGGGATCACCGAGTACGCAAACGGGAGCTTCGAAGGTTCAAGTCGTGTTTCGACACTGCTTGTAAGGGTGGTTTCCTTATCTTGTACGATCTGTTGCTAGTTTTTGACGACTTTCACAATTGGCGCTTATTTACATCTAACTAGTTATTTTGACAGTCGATGTGATATCACGAGAATGTATAATACAAATGTAATAGTTACACAAATAAAGTAGAACGTCTACTAAGATATACCAAGATCGGGTAACAGTCCAACGAAACAACGAAAACAAGGATCAGACTCAAAAGTTATCCGCTGAAGCTCCATATCTTTATGTCGGCGTCATCGCTCCCCGACACAATTTTATCTTCCCCGAGAGCCAGACAACTCACGGCAGCTTTATGACCAACCAAAGTCGCCGTGCATTTACTCTCATCGCGAGACCACACCTACAGAAAGAACGTCAACGCACAAGTCATAAATAAAATAGCATGCAACACACCTTGATAGTGCGATCGTGACTCCCGCTCACCAAGCGCATTTTATCGCACGCTACTGCCCAAACGCCCTCAATGTGGCCAAAGAAAGTCCGTGTGCATTTGCCCGATTCAATGTCCCATAACCTGATGGTATTGTCCAGGCTGCCAGAGATAAGCACGGGCTTTTTCCGGTTCGGGAACAGCACCGTCGTCTGTGGGAGCGGAACAGGCGTCGAGATGTCAACAGGCGACTGGGAAGAAGAGCTTCTGGATGACGTTTCACTAGGTTCATAAACAGACGTCGTCGCCCCTTCGTTAGTTTCCGCCTCAACAGGCAACTCGTCGCCGTCGCCGTCACAATCACTCGCAGGCAGCAACTTCATGCTTTGTACCTGACCCATATGTCCTGTCATCGTACGAAGACACGTCCGAAGTGTCAGGTCCCACAACTTGATCGTCCCGTCATCAGAGGCAGAAAACAGTATTTTCCCAGCGTCGATCTCGCTTGCTGAGCATGCGCTGCCCCGAGGTGACATTGAACCACCTCCAGGTACATCAAAGAGCGACATGCTTGACTGCTCTGTGCGTGTGCTGGGGTTAGAGTCCCAGAGCTGCACTGCGTTGACCCAGTCACTGTGTCCCCTCAGTGTGAATGCCCCGCCGGTCCGTAGGTTCCAGACCTTGATGGTCGTATCCACACTGCCACTCGCCAACACGTTAGAATCAAAGTTGAGACACAGGACACCGTCAGTGTGGCCCGTCAATGTGCGAATACACTTGCCGCGGCGCCAGTCCCAGACCTTGAGGGTATGGTCCATACTGCCCGTGATGAGCTTGATATCGTCAAACTGTAGTGCACGGACAGCGCGGGTGTGGCCCTTGAGGGTATGGAGTTCGACGCCTGTCTCCATGTTCCAGACACGGACGGTGCGATCGTAGGAGCCGGTGATAAGAACGGGGAATGCGGGATAGGAAAGGTTTTCGTTGAACTGAAGGCACATGACGCCGTCCGTGTGGCCCTTGAGGGTGCGGGCTGTACATCGACCGCGGCGCCAGTTGCGCTCAATGGTCATGCGTTCGCTATAGACGTCTTTCCAGGGGCGGGTAACGGATTCAGTGGATGATGATGGGATGGGAGTAAGAAGGGCACAAGAAGAGGCGTTACAGGACGATTCCGACTCTTCATTGGTCGAGCGCTGTCGTTTGAGAGGCGGGCCAGACTCGTATTCTTCTGGGACAGCTCGTTTGGTTGGGGGACGTTCGGTGGGAGGGGATAGAGAGCGGAGTCGGTAGCTGCGCTTCTTTTCGAGAACGGGGAGGCCCCAGCCGCACTTGGCGCACCTTTGACCAATGTGCTGCTCGCAGATGCCGCGCCAGAGGATGTCGTCGTCGGCGAGGGCCTTCCAGTGTTTGGCAACCTGAGCGGCTCTACATAGTGATGTAGCGTCGAGATAGCCGAGAATCTTGAGAGAGACCTCGCGGGGGAAACAAGCAAAGGGGTCGATGCGGATGAGATGGGCGAGGTGCTCGGTGAGGAGGGAGAGCTGGGAGAAGCAGCACATTGTGAGGAGGCCCTGGAGGATGAGGGCTCTGCGGGAGTGGGACGAGGAGGAGAAGCTGGACCAGATTGCGTTGACTGCCTGGCGCTCGTCGAGGGGCATGGCGTCGAGAGACTGCTGTAGCTTGAGGTTGGTCCCCTCGTCTGCCATACGCTGGTGGCGGAAACACAACTTACGGGGGGCGGCGTGGAGGGGGGTGACCTCCTGGGGGGGATCTGGACGACGAGGGGCGGGGATGTCGTGCTCGGCGGCGAGCTTGGGGGCGGGGAGGGTGTCGCAGACATAGGACTCGGGGGGACTGGCAGCAGACATGATGGTGTGGGGATAAGACGACGACATGATGGACGTTGCAGTAAAGCAATCTCGCCCACAATGATGCATTATCACGCAATTTCGTACACAATTTCAAATTCCAAATCACTATACAACAAAACAATTGTGTTTGCACAATCAATACAGCACATCCTCCCGTCAGTCCAGCGTAATCTTCAGTTGCTCAACAGGTATGGGCACAAAATTCTCCAGCACAATCCCCCGCGAGGCCAGCTCCGGTTCACAGTGCGGCGGAACAAGCTGTCGGATCAGGTCCGGACGCACAGACAGTTCTGCTCGACGTCCATCAGTCACCAGTCTCGGCACACGAGCGCCACTTACCCTCCCGTGAAAAGTCGAATAGCCTCGGGAACTCCTTTCCATTGGGCATCCGTTGGCCCTCGACCCGCAGCTCGTCAAAGAATGGGTGCACCATTGCCTCCACCGCACTCAGCCGCGCCCCCGGTGTGTACTCCAGCAGCTTGGACACCAGGTCTATTGCCTCCGGCGCTGTGCGAGGCCGGAAAACCTTAAAAAAGAATTAAATCAGCACTAACTCCGCAGTCCGTGCCTCGGCCTACTTTTGAGAATGGGTGTGGTTTGATTTGCGGAAACTTGTGTTCCATGTAGTTGGGATTCATCGTCTTGATCTGCTCCCTCGAGGGTGTTCCAAGCACCTTGATGATCTCCACCAACTGGTCGATCCCGCTCTCTCCTGGGAATAGAGGCTGGCCTAGCATCAATTCTGCCATGACACATCCTGTTGACCAAATATCTGCAATGTAATCAGTCCCTGACCCACTAACAATGACTACGGGTCACGCGCACCAATGTTGGTCGTGTAGTTTGTGGCACCAAAGATGAGCTCAGGGGCACGGTAGTACCTGGAGCAGATGTATGAAACATTGGGCTCGCCTGCCACGAGAATCTTTGCTGAGCCGAAATCGCACAGCTTTAGCACGCCAGTGGCGGGATTAAGAAGCAGATTCTGCGGCTTAATGTCTCTGTGGCATATGCCGACAGAGTGAATGTAGGCCAGGGACCGCAACAGTTGGTACATGTACAATTTGATTTGGAGCATGGGCATAGGCTGCTTGAGTTTGGCATAATGGCGACTAGCGCGATAGACGGTTTCTGGAACATATTCGAGAACGAGATTAAGGTAGACTTCGTCTTTCTGTTGCGGAGATGAATGTGCCATTCACTTGACAAGCCGCTAAGCCATACCTTGTCTCCATTAGAATAGAAAAATGCCTTTAGATCAACGACGTTGGGATGAGATACAAGTCTCATAATCTGCAATTCACGATTCTGCAAGATTATGAGGTTAAAAGAGCGGTACAAAATTAAATGCAGAAAAAAAAGACCTTGAACCGTTTGTCCTGCAAGACTTTCTTGATTGCGATGTCGTCGCCCTCCTTGGTTGACGCAGCAAGCCTGGCCTGGAAGACGACACCAAAAGAGCCGTTTCCGATAACTTTGCAATTCGTGTATGAAAGTTCCCTTGTCTCGGCAGACTTGCCGTCAGAGGCAATGACTTTGACGACCTTGTGGGGGTCATCTATTGCTGAGCAGACGAGAAGCGCGTGGAACGTGTATCGATCGACGGCGATTCGGGGCAAAAGACCAAAACAGAGAGTACATTCAAAGGAGAGAAAGCATTGTGTGTGGAGATTGGATATGCGATTGGGAAAGGGGAGCGGGTCAGTGCGGGGTATGAGACGAGGGTTGGGTGGAATCGGACGACTGACCGGAGATCTTGACACCGTTTATTGGGCCGTGAATGGACATGGATGAAATATACTAGGTGTACAGCGCGAGAGATATGAGACAGGAAAGAAGAAAAAGGTGTGTGGGGCGTGTGGAACGAAGGCGAGGCCGATGTGCGATAGAAGAGGGAGCGCTGGGCTGGGCTGGGCTGGGGCTGGCGTCGACGGCGGGGGTGAGGTGGACGAAGTGGGAGACGGGGAGGACAATGTGGGGCTGAGGGGGACGACGGACGAGTTTGCGTTGAGCTGCCAACTGATCAAGTGACCCCCAAATACGCACAAACACACGCGACGAGGCGGTACAGCTGCCCAGCCGTCGTGCGCGAAAACAGGTTGTACAATAGCCAGTGCTGCTTTCATGTTCGTGTAAGTAGATCGTCCTCAGCTCGTAGCTAAGCGCCAAAGCCCCAGTGCTGTTCGCAATACAACTCCTGCTGTCTCCGCGGCTAGTGTCAGGTGTACTTTGGACCCATGGCCAGAACTGCACGATAATGCTTTGCCTAGAGAAGCTCTGTAGTCCTCGTTGCCCTGCAAGAGATCTGTGCCCTGACACTTCTCGTTCCTCGTCTGTTTATTCGGTACCAAAACCGAAGCCTCCCTCCGATCCCTTGAGGTTTCACCAATCTGGTATCCAGATCCTCCCAATTATATCCATGTTCTCTACAAGAGCCTCGCTTGCTCACACAGAGTCCACTCGCAGGCGGAGCACCCATCGCTCTTCTTGGAATGGCTTCTTTTTTTCCGTCTGGATTTAAGATCTACCATGCCGCGTGCCCGTATCTAAACCAAAAATGTAGCTGCATAAATATCATGCATGCAGAAGGCATTAATTTCCACAACTACTATAAAATTCTCGTGCTTTTCTGCTGCCGCAGACTTGTCATTCGCTCCAACTCCTCATTTCTCCTCCCCCGTCCGTTATGCCGTCCAACGACCTTGGACGTCCCCCGACTCCTTGCAGCACGCTACACGAACATTCTACCCAATCCTCCTCCGGCCACTCCGTCACCGTCGAAACAAGAAACTCGTGCACACCGTCCGACAAACGTTACCCATGTTCCTCAGCAAGAGCACCGTATCCAGGCGAGGGCACCCCATACTCTCCCTACGTTGTAAATTGGGCCGATAACGACCCAGAGAATCCGTACAACTGGACCAAGGCCAGAAAGTGGGTCATCACGATGCAGGTGAGTCGGACGTCCAATACTTCTCAATAACGTCCTTACACATCGGTTTCCTGTCAGCTGGCCCTCTCTACATGGACCGTTTCCTTCGGCAGCAGCGCATATTCCGGCGGTATCCAAGGCATTATGCGTGACCTCAATACTTCTGAAGACGTCGCAATTCTTGGTCTTTCTCTATATGTTCTAGGTTTCGCACTTGGGTTGGTCCATTCTGCCTTTGCAATCAGGTGGTAGAATCCGTTCTACTAATATTCTCTTGCTACCTAGTCCGCTTGTATTTGCTCCCATGGGCGAGGCAAGTCAGGTTCCGCGTTGCCGAAATGATGATTTCTCATATGTCACGTTCATGATTGGCAGATGTTTGGAAGAGTCAGTAATCTTCCTTTCAAAGCAAACATATCCCATTCTCACCCCAACGTCACCAGCGTATTGTCTTTCTCGTCACGTTGACGGCATACACCCTTTTCCAACTGATGGGGAGCCTTGGACACTCCCTTGTCGTATTATTGACATGTCGGCTCCTCACAGGCATCGCCGGCTCCTCGCGTGACAATCCCTCATTTCATTTGTGCTTTCATGTCAATCTGACATCCGAGTTTCAGCTTTATCAAATGCCGGAGGTGGAATTTCCGATATCTGGAATGCTCGTGAACGTGGTCTTGCCTCTGCCATCTACGCGACAGTACCTTTTCTCGCTCCAGGTAGGTCATCTGGTCAACTCAAAGTTCGAAGGCCAACCAGTTCACAGTCATCGGTCCCATTGTCGGAGGCTTTGTTGCCGAAAACTCAAGACTAGGCTGGCACTTCAATTTCTGGTTAATTTTTATTTTCTCGACGATCATATTGTGCCTAGGCTACTGTGTAACTCCAGAAACGGTGTGTGGTACCCGCGTTTATTATAATCTGACTTGTAACGACGTCCCGCAGTATGGTCCCGTTCTACTACGTCGCCGTGCCGAAAGATTGTCTGCTGCGTCCAACGGCCTTGTCTATTATGTCTCGATCCATGACCTACAGCGTTCTCGATCGTTCTTTCAAGTCATGCGTATAAACCTTAGCAGGCCTTTTGGTGAGGCGTAGCCCCTTCAAGTACCTAACTTGCTTTCTCACAACGCCACTTCAGTTTTCATTGTCACAGAACCTATCGTACTGCTTCTCGCAATCTACATCTCGATCATGTATGGGACACTCTATGCTCTCTTCTCTGCTTTCCCGATCGTGTTCCAGCAGCATCGAGGCTTTACACCTGGCCAAGGTGGTCTTGCTTTCCTCGGGGTCGGATTCGGAATAACCCTGGGGATCGGAACGCAGTCGTATCAAGACAGGCTCTATCGAAAGGCGATGGACAAAAGTCCAACGGGGAAAGCCCCGCCAGAGGCGTACGTTTAATCTAACGCCTATCAAATCGACCTATGTAACAACACAATTCTCGTAGGCGCTTGCATACGGCTATTCTCGGTGGAATACTCATCCCGATCGGGCTGTTCACAGTTGCATGGCAAGTCTATACACCGAGGAGCCGTTATCGTTCATCCACCTGATGTAGCCAACAGGACCTCTTCTCCCGCGATCCACTGGATCGTACCAATATTGGCTGGCATACCGTTTGGAACGGGAGTCGCCCAAATACTGCAATCTCTGACAACTTACTTGATGGACACATATCCGTTATACTTTGCCAGCTCCATCGCCGCCACCATCGTCATGAGGTCATGCTGCGGTGCGGCGTTTCCTTTATTTAGTCCCGCTATGTTCGCAACCCTCGGCGACGAATGGGCAATGAGCATCTTTGCATTTTTGTCACTGGCCTGCACGCCGATTCCGATCCTCTTTCATGTGCGTACACTGTCCATAATCTTCAATTTTCTAGCTACGGACTCTTTCTGCAGAAATATGGGCCATGGATACGAAGCAAGTCCAGAGTTGCCTCCAAGGAATCGGTGGTGCAGGCCGTGCCCGTCATCACTCCGTCATCACACTTAATGACGATACAAGAAAAGGTCGAGGACACGGAGGGCCAGAAGTAGAAATGGCTTTGGTTAACGATTATATGGCTCTTCTGCGACTCGACCCTTCTTGGGGGTGTACATTGCCAGAGACATTGTTTAACATTACTACAGGCCACATAGATGTACATGCCCTGCCCGGTTAATTAAACTAGCTGTATCAATTATAAGCACCAGAATCTTGATGCTTCTGCTCCGATCCAGGACGTTTCGAGATCTGAGCGAGAAATGAAAACGGGTTGGAAGGCACCATTTTCAAAAGCCAAGAGATCCATAAGATTACCACGTTTTCAAGCAGCGTGGCCCAAAAGAGCTTCGTTAGAACAGAACACGAAAGGACGGTAATCTACCGCCTTCGCTTCCTGTCCCTGTTGCCATTACGACTCCAATCTCCGGAGCCTTGGTTGCGATCCCTGGCAGCATAAAGAAAGCCTTCAGTGGGATCCGCATGATGTAACTGCATTGTAGCTGCTTCGGTGCTACCAGCAGCCTGATACTCTGATGAAACATGTACAGAGCCATCGTTCGACATCGTTGGGGGGATCCTGACTGTCATGTAGTCATACGCAGCGATGGCGCGTGTCCTCGAATCCCACGCCTCAGTGGCCTGCCGCTCAATCTCACTGATCACAGCAGAGCGATGATCTCTTTCGAACCTTGGTGCAGGAAATCTATGGATATCGAGTAAGAGGGATGTCTACTGGCTCAAGGACAACAGACGGGGCTCGTACCTTGAACCGATGTGATTCAGAACCAATCTCTCTGCCCCGATTTGCTTTGCAAACGCACCTGCCATAGTCGGGATCGAATGACCTCTCGCAAGAGCCGTTGCCATGACCGTTTCGGGACTTCGGCGAGCGTTATAATCAACATGAGGCGGAATATGAGCATCAGTTGCTTCGTGTATCAGTAGTGAGGGTGGAGGAGAGACACAGAGGGGAATCATCGCGGACGAATCGTACGTGTCTCCCAGAATAACAAGCTTGCGCATAGGACCGAACTTTTCACGAATGACGTAGCCCACGCATGGGTCTGCGGGTCGTTATCTCGATGTGATGATTCAATTGGGCAAGTTGCAACAAAGTTGAGCTGACCTCGATGTAAGATAGGGCCAGCATCCACACATATTTCTCCGTATACCCCATTCGATGTCGTGAACTCTTTCCAGAAGCCATCCTCTGTACATACGATATCTTGGCCAGCTACTTCGTTGTAATGCATGACGTCGGGCAAATGTAGGCTATTAATGGCGTCATCATGAGGAAGACACGGGGTGACTCGATCGCTTTTCTTCAATAGCTCGTGAACGACAAAGAATTCAGCTGTTTTCGTCAGCGTCATTTTCATAATTTGGCGTACGAAATTGCGTATTCCCGATGGTCCGTATATTTCAATTTTGGGCTTAGCAAGTAAGAAAGCGCACGAATGACATTGAGGCAAAGGCTCACCGGCTTTGGCACACTTGAAGTAATAGCAGGACCTCCAACAGGAGGAGGGAAAAGTATATTGCGAAGCAATGGAACGATTCCCATTATATGATCAGCTACAGAGCATAAGACAACAGCAAAAGACTGATAGCAGAACGCCCACCATGCATATGAGTAAGAAACATCTTAGAGACATTGCTGACTTTAAGGGAAGTAAATCTCCGGTCTTGGAGAGCAAATTGTCTGAGGGTCCCTTCTGCACAGTCGACCACTAGTGTGAGGATGAGTAAACGACAGTGATGATAGAAATTGTTTGTCGCGCACTCCAAAGAGAACCATTCCCCATCACATCACAGACGAGAGACGAACAGTTCCTGGATTCAGAAGGGCCACCACCGCTGGAAGTACCTAGAAAGGTCACGCCGATTTCGCCCTTCATTGTCAATGGAGGGGGATGATATATATCTTGTTGAATGCGACGCCACGGTCCACGTCTTAGGCTCAAGAGAGTTCTCTGAAACGAATAAGGTGGTTGTTGAAAGTAAAGAACAAGGAACACACATTGATACAAGTCGGCACGTGTTGGGTAGAGATCTGTCTTCGGAGTTGGCCCGCACGAAGGTGCATACCTCAGTTCGGCAGGCTGACCTGGCTGGGTCTGCTGGATACAAACGAACGACAGCTCGACGTGTGCAAGTCCGTCGGTGACTCGGTGGCGCAGTCGCGGTGTCGCCCTCAGAGGGTCTGCCATCACGTGAGACTGGACCAACAAAATTTAGCGCTTGCGCTCAGCTGTGACACTTGTCCAGTTTGTCTGCCAAGATATCTGTTGTTTCAAGTTGTCGCAAGATGACTTCACTACCGATTGCAACGAGAATTTCGCCAAAAAGCTCCCTGCACAGCCTTTTCTCCTGAGCCAGAGCCACATGACGTTTGTTATACCCCTTAACACCGCAGCAACCGCACATCTCTTCCTTTGGTACCGGACCTTCCAATGTAATGTATTACAGAAGATCCACACACCTTCAACACACCTTTTTTGATCGATACCTCCCGTCGTCCAGGTGACTCCTAAAAGCGGTGTCTTTATTCCACATAATAAATAACATGAATCTCACGATGTTAAGACACAGCTTATTCTCTGCCCCCCTTCTCCTATCTCTGACGCACCTCCACGATGAGTACCGTATACGCCGACGTCAGTACTGTCGTTGGTGACGACCATTTCGCCGACAGCTTGAAGCCGTCTGGGAGTAATATCAGCCCCAAGGACCTTGATCCTCGTCGGGCAGGTCCTGGATTAGGAAAATCTGTCCAACCCAAGTCGACTAATGATTTCATTGCGACGACGGACTACACCCTTGAGGAGCGGCCATTCTTCTTCCCAATTGGAAAGGATGGTCTCATTGCTGCCTTGGAGAAGCTTGATCAACAACTTATCAAAGTATGTCTATTTATAACATGTCATATCACTCAAGGATTCTAACTGTGACTATAGTCAGGGCGAGGCCACATTCTATCTCGCAAGGTACGTCGTGGAGGTTTCGTGCCCTACCATTGTTGAACGCTCCATGAAGGTCCCTACAGTCTGGGGAAGTCGAGAAGTTACTCCAGGAAAATTAGGATTGATTAATCATGGGTAAGCACTTTTTACTCTTTCAAATCGAACGAAGCTCATTATTGCATACTTCAAGTGGCAATCCCAAGTTCCTTACTAAACCTGGTCGTTATCCATCCTTTCCGTTCCGGAACTGGTGGGCCCGGAAGTGGCATGGAACGACCGGACGTATGTAGTTTCTGCCGGTGAAAAATTCCAAACTAACATAGAGAATTCTATAGTGTCCGATACTGTGATCGAATTCCAGGGTCTCACCGTTGTTCAAGTCTCCCAGAACCAAGCTGCGGTTGTCTCTGACCCTCAGAATCATGTCTTTGTCATCAAAAACTCTGGTTTCGTTGCTTTTGCCATTGAAGGAACATATGATGTTTTGTCTATCGTTGATCAAACCCATTTACCTGGCGTTGTGAAGGACCGGCTGACAGGAGTTACTCTGGGTTGGACTCACGAGGTCAAAATGAAGAGCAGAATAAGTGCGCGAGAGGAAAGGGAATATGTGGTGGCGACTTTGTCAGTAGCTCCTGCCGTGTCAACATACCGTGGTGCTAACGACTGATTCAGCCTGAACATTCCAGCCAACAACTGTGCAATCTTGCAGCGTGGGGATGACCTTGAGCTGCTCAGTGCCGGACAGTCGGTTGTTACCAATCCAAGTGTTACATTGCGTGGCTTGTTTACTCTTGGAGAAAACCAGCTGGAGATGCCCACGAAGGACATGTCAGTTTGAAACGTCAGAGTCATTGATTCCTCCGCTGAATTTTCTTCCTAAGCTTTACTCGTGACCAAGTACCTGTCAGCCTGACGATATACCTCAAATGGCAGTTGACCGAGCCTCTCAAACTAACGACTCATGGATACAATACGCCCTACGATGCGCTCCGGGACAAGACCCAATCTATCCTGACGCAAATCGTGGCTCATTTGGATTATTCTGCAATGGTGCCTTTTTTGACAATATATTTTGATTTCTATTAACATGATTTCTAGATCAAGCAGCGTTCTCTTGGACCGGACAATATGGAGGATGGTACCGACCCTTCCTCTGCGTTTTTGGATGCTTTGAGGACACGTGCAATGGACGAAATGCACGAAGCTGCTTTGGAATACGGCATCGTCTTGAAAGATCTTGGTACGTGAGCACCTTTGTCTTGTTGGAGCAGTAATACAATCATCTGCAGCCGTCATCGATCGCCAATTCAAGGGAGAAATCGCATCCACAATGGATAAGCTTACGAGTGAGTTGCTTTTTTTTTATTGTCCCTGTCTTCTAGACGCTGACTGTGAATTAGCACGTGCACTACAGGCACAAGTTGAAGCAGCAGTACGTGTCCTATTGATCGTGATATAGAAGAGAATGTCACTTATTGTTCTCGTTTTTTCAGAACGTTGACAGGGAAAATAGTAACAAGGTGAAACAAGAAGAAGGTGCTTTGGCGGTTGCGCGAATCAAGGCCCAATCTGCCAACGCCCAAGCAGATGCAGAAGCTTACAAGATTGTGACGGCGGCTAAAGCTCAAGCACAGCGTACCAAGATCGAAGCTGAGGCGCATGCTGAAGCCACTCGTCTTGCGGCGCAAGCTGAAGCTGAAGCTGTGCGGATTAAAGCGCAAGCAGATGCTCAGGTTCTTGACCAATTCGCGCGTGATATGGAGATACGCCGCACAGAGATACGGAAGGTCCAGGCCTATGGATCCAAGACAGTCTTTGTCCCAGCCGAAGGGGCCGGGGCACAAATGGGTAATGCAATGGCAATCGGCATGGCTGCGGGGCTGGGCGCAGATGCCAGACGATGATCTAACTAACTCTCTATAAGCAACAATTGACTCGTACTCGATTATTCATTGTTTCATTGCAACTTTTGGCCGTCCCTTTGACCTTCATGTAGCAGTAATGTTGTACCTATGCATTCGTTAATTGTAATCTTAAACAAAGACGCGGTTTCGGAGCCGTACATGAGTAGCAGAGAGTCGGAAGAAGTCAAAAGCGGTCGAGTTGGCTCGATCAGGGGTGATACGGATTGTTGACGGTTGTTGTTGAGTCAACGAGGCGCGTGTCTTGCCTGGCACTTGCGTTGTCCACCCCGACCACCACTACCCCGCCACTTATAAGACCAACTGTCATCCTCCCCTTCACCTCAACTTCCCCTACTCACCCACCCATCACAACCCACAGTAATGAGGTCCAAGTTCAAGGACGAGCATCCCTTTGGTGAGCCACTTATTCCGCAGCGCTTCCCCGCCGTCTTACTCATCTCGTCCTTCTTTCAGAGAAGCGCAAGGCCGAGGCTGAGCGTATCAGGCAGAAATACCCAGATCGTATTCCTGTATGTCCTTGCCATTTGAGACCCGCAGCATCCCTCACTGATCGCCATGTATCATACTAGGTCATCTGCGAGAAGGCGGATAGGACAGACATCCCAACTATCGACAAGAAGAAGTACCTGGTGCCATCTGTGAGTCTCGCTTCCCCGATCTTTAGTGAAGTAACGGCAACTCAAGTACGCATCCAGGATCTCACTGTCGGTCAGTTCGTCTATGTGATTCGCAAACGGATCAAGCTAGCACCAGAGAAGGCTATCTTCATCTTCGTTGATGAGGTTCTACCACCTACCGCTGCCCTCATGAGCGCCATTTACGAAGAGCACAAGTGAGAAAATCCAGTCGCCACACATGCGATTATTGACAAGTGGTTTCTAGAGACGAGGATAACTTTTTGTATGTGAGCTATTCAGGGGAGAATACGTTCGGACGGGAAGGATGGGTCGAGCTCCCCTCAAGTGCATGAGCAGACTAACCTGTTCGTCTTGTCTTAGAGCATCGGAATTAGCGGACACTGAGATGGGACACAGGCTGGCACTTGTCGTAGAGTATGATTGGGAGAATTCGTTTTCCCCCGCATCGACGTGCACTCATCCTTGTTGCGCCCGTATACCCCATCTTTACTTGGTTCTTCTTCGCACATTAACTCTTGTACATTAATATCTCCCTTCCTATTTCTTTTATCGCTCTCTCATGCCTTTTACACATGTATCGAAACAATCGACATTGTAGCAATTGAAGCTCAGATGTGAGTCAAGATTGTAAGGCACTCTGTTCCATCAGTAACGTTGTCCAGTGATCATCGCAACTACAGTGTCTATATGCGGCGACACCGGGCCGGTAATGTTACTGAATTCTTCTTTGCTTGTTTGTTTTTGCGCGGACCACGCCGGTAGACGCTCAAATTGAAACATTATCGATGCATTATCTCTGCTGAACTGCACCATTGTCTTTTCTGTTCATCTGATATCTATGGCCATCATATCATGGCTCCAATTGTCCGTCTTGGAAGGAACTTGGACTGCCAGTGGCCATGGCCATCGTGTCGTTTCTCCTGAAAACAATGAAATTGAACAGCCCTTTGCCCATTGAACCATTGGTCTTTTCATCTGATATAAAAAGCGAATAGATCTCGAGCTCTTTGGCATCCCGCGTCTTCTGTTGCTGAGCTCCTTGCTGCTCCTTGACCCTCGTTTACACCCCAACTTGTGCTGCTTCCTTTTTTTTTGTCAGAAAATGGGCCTTTTCAATACACGCGACTTCCCCTTCCCCTCCTTTGCTGCTTATGCACTGAGTAAGTCGACGATGACGTTCTCTTTGCATTGTTCCTGTTACTTACCTGACGGGTCAAGGTGCAATCTTTGTCTCTAATGTCGTCATATTCTCGCTGCTGTCGGCGGCGCTTGCTTCGGGACCTGGAGCTTACAGTAGTGAGGTCCATGATCGTTGTTTCTATTTCTTATACTCATCTCAATTTTCTCTGTAGGCTTTCTCGCGACCCCGATTGGCGTTGCGCTGATAGCCTCGATCATAGTGCTCCTATACTGCGTACATCGTGTAAAGTATCCAGATCGGGGTGCGAACAGAACGCGGAGTCTAGTCACCTTCGCAGCCCTGAGCTCAGTTACCCTAAGTGAGTACAATGCTGATTTCTGAACAAATCTCATTCACCAGCGGCGTACCCCTAGTTATTTCATTGATGCTTATTGTTCGCATCCCTGCCTCGCCTCAAGGCTCACTCGAAACTGACTTTTCCGGAATTCCACACCCGCTTGGGGCCATCAGCGCTGTAGTCGTTGTATCTTGCTTCTCAACTATAGTCGGTATGTGATATTCTTGAAAATACATATATCCTGCTCAATGTTGCTATACAGCCTTCTTCGGCTTCTACGTCTGCCAAAACGAGCTACCCCCACTCCGTATTAGGGATAACCTGACGCCACCAGTTCCTCGGAAGCCCTCGAACACAGTGATATCTCTGTATCGCCAGCCTGCCTCGGATCCTTCTCAGGAGGGCACCGAGATGAAACGGACCCCACCGAAAACAACATATGACGATTGGCCGTCAATTGACCTCTAGCGTCTACTCGTCATCCACCTGTTTCTTTTCATTGACGCGAAGGACTTATGAATCAAAATTGTAATCTTGTTTATCTTATATTGTACATTACTTAGCAATTGAGACAGTCCTCTAAACTTCTCTACGAATGAAAGATTGTGCTGCCCAATCCGAAATTAGTATACAGTTCCGCCACCTCAATCGGTACGTTTCTTAGGCTTTCGGCTGTGAGACGCAATGGAGCAAGAGCCTGTCATGAGGCCCAAATGTACATCCGTGTATCATGGTGCTCTCGGTGTCGGTCATCCATCGTGAGGCTCTAGATCTATGGAACATTTGTGGGAGGGGTTCGCTCCGATTTGTGATCGTCGCTTGTGAGCATTGGCTAGTCGGCTGGAAAGTCGGTCACATTGAGGAAAGACCAAGGAAGTCGAAAGCCGACCACTAGTCGCCCTGTCATTAATCTTGACGCTAACAGACACACGAGATGCTTGATTGCACACATAGCACAAGTGCTGACACGAAGATTAGTGGTCAACCGCAGATAAGTAGATGGAAGCATGTGTGGCAATAGTGAGGCGAACAGCGTTTGAGGGATTATGTGGACGGCGTGTCATCAAGGGCATCCAGTTCAACTTGTGATATTGTGTTGGTGGCCCAATAACCATCCCATTCGTCTTCTGGAGGCTCTTCATCCTTATTAGTTTGAGATGTCTCCTCTGCTGCTTTTTTCCATTCTTCTACTAAACCAGCATCTAAAGGTGATATTTGGTATTTCTCGTCGCCAGCCGAAGTAGAGGCAAGTTTCGAGGCAGGGGGTGTCTTCTGAAGAGGCGAAGTGGCCTTTTTCTTTCGATTATCCTCTTCAGGGAAGGCCGTATTGCTTTCTGAGAGGGCTGATATACCAGCTTCGGTCACCACGAAATCAAGAGAAGCAGGCTGGGAAACAGAGCTGAAGATGACGCTTAAACGACGAATCAAGGCCAAATCACTACTCGCGGGGACACTTGATCGGGCGGAAGAATCAACGATTTTGAGGCGCTTAGAATTTGGTAATTCAGCATCGTCGAGGAAACGTCTGCGACCCGTACGGGAGAGCAAAATACGCGCATTGATTTGATTTGCCCAAACCATTCCGAGGCTAGCCTCCTTCGTGTTCTCTCCAGGAACGCTATGAGCGCGGCTGAACCAGCGAGCCTGCTCACTGTATAACAGTGTCTCGCTCTCCTCATTGGCAGGTCCAGCACGATCGAAAACGTCAACGACCTCATTTAAAACGAGGACCGCAAGCTTATGCTTCCTAACAAGATCATGCAAAAGGAAAGAAATTTGAGCGATATTCCTTGATCGTTCCACAAGTGTATTAGTCGTCGTCTTGTTCGACGTATGAAATAGTTCCGCCAGGGCATCAATGACCAAGAGTCTCACAGGCTTGAAACCTGCCTTGACCCCCTGAGAGTCAATGAATGGAGTTAGCCTTTCTGATAAGATATGGATCAAATGAGGGATTGTCGGTGTCGCGAGAGTATGGATATTCTTCAAGTCACATTCTGTTCCCAACAAGGATGGATTGGCTTGCATCATTTGTACAAGCCGCGATGTTGGGAGTGTTGAAGAAGTCGTGATATAGCATGTTGAACCAGACAGGCCTTTCTTTTCTTGAGGAAGCTGTGCAAACAAGCACAGTTGTAAGGCAAATTGAGTCTTGCCTGCGGCGCTTCAATGACCTCCACATCACTTGAAGCACAGAAAATTATGGATTCTACTACACACCTCTCTCCAGCTATCTCCCAAACCATTCCAGGGCGAATTCCGCCTCCCAAAACGTCATCGATTACTGAATCGCCAGTCGTGCAGGTCTGGCTTCCTTCATGCTTCACGTCGTCTAACCTTTGCAATCGTGGAGGTGGAGCAAGATTGTATAAAGCATCAATTATTGACTGAGCTTCAGCGGCAGATATTTTGCACTTGCGAGCAATTTCTTGACTAGAACTTAATACTATGTCTGATGTATCACGTAAATTGCCTGGGACTTCATCAGACAAGGTTTAGCGTGGACGGCGAAGACAAAATCACCTCTCGTGAGCGCGGCTTTCTGCGTAGATGTCAGTCTATCTACCGTCCAAGAATTCATGAATGGTAAAAGTTGTCGACTCACATGCATCTCCCAGATCAGCTAAGGTAAGCATTTATATAATATTCCAGAAATATTTTCAGAAGTCAACGCAGCGCCCAAAAACCGGTCTCCACAAGGGTATATATCGTGTTCCCAAGGGTAGGTGTATCTACATAACTATTATCTCAACCTATGGTCTACCGCGGGTATGAGGAGAATCGGAATTCCTCCTCAAGAAACCCCCCACAACGTTTGTAACAGTGTCCGTGATCTGTCGGGTTTGCATGGGACTGTGCTTGACATAAAACAGTCGGACATTTGTTCCGTTCCAGATGCCCAACGGACTCATGCCACGAATGTATATCTCTCCCCAGATTAAGGAGGTTAACCACACAATAGATGCATCGGACCACTGCGCATATATCGTGAATTAAATGAAGGGAGAATAACAACAATTACTCTCACCATAAACCGCCGCGGTAAAGGAGAAGGAGCCTCTGGGAATACATGTTTCAGTGACACTTTCGAAAGAAATTCCACAATAATTGACGTGGAATTTGCTTTGTGACGCGTCGCTTGTAGTTCTTGGACTTGTGGTAAAAGTTCTGAAATTAAGAGCATGACAGGATCGAGGGGCAAGCTAAACAAGATAATCAGGATGTCTTGCGCTTTCAAAGTGATATATTCTTACCCTTGCTGCCAAGAGGTCACCTAAAAGCCAAATTGTAAGTCACAGGGAATAAAGGATTCAAAAAATCTAATCATACCCATTCTTGGGTCGGTACAAATCCGTTCCTCCCGACACCCGCAGCAGCCACACGGTCTATGCTATTATCCGCATCCAGCGATGACGAACGTCGCTCCCTCATTTTGCCTAGGGCCTTCTCTGAAAGGCGGCTCGGAGTCTCAGAGCCAGGAGACATAAAAGACTGCGTTACGACCTCTGAGTCGCCATCTCTCTCCTGCACATCTGAAGAATGTCGGTCTCTGGGAATCTCCTCCCCCAAATCTGTTCCTGGAGGAGCAATCCCGCCCTCGTTCTCTAAAAGACGTGCCTTCTCAGATCCAGGATCCTCGTCAACTTCAGGGTTACCCGGCGCTTTCCCTTTCGAATCGCCTTCAGCTTTGTGCGCCTGTTCTTCTTTGGCCTGCTGAACCCTTTTAATTTCCCGGAGGCCTCGGGCCAGAGTGAAAGTTCCAAGATCTTCAAAGACTTTGTGAGAAGACAGAATACCATATATGAGGTTAGCGTTCTCTGCGAGGTGATGTAGAATCACAGCATTAAAGACTTCCAGCCTAAGAAGGACATTAACAATAACAATGAAAACGATGAAAAAAAACCTACATAAAGAACAGGAGCCTGGGATGACCTTCGTCTGCTAGAAGGAAGTGAGGATTCGAGAATGATTTAAAGAGTTGGATCAGACGTGTAGAAGCTGTCACAGTCAAGTCCTTAAAGTACGGTGCAGAATTTGCGAGAGCAATGAGGAGTGCGGGGTATAGCGAGTTCAGAGTCCCTGACGTCGTCGCCACGATAGCATAGATAGCCTGAAAAAGTATGATTTAATAGGTTCCATCTTTGCTTCCAAACACCTCACGTTGATCATGAAATCCCCTGCCGTTCCAGCAGCGTTCCATTTGGCAGGTAATTGAGGTCTAACAGGTTTCGTCAATTTGAGCCCAAAGCCGGGCTCAGCGGACAAGGTCTGAATGATGTAGGAAAGTGCACGACAAAGCCCATGTTGCTCTGTAGATGATCAGCTACGTAAATCTTGACCTTGCAGAATCATCATACGAGGTTTATCCTTGATTTCCAATGCATAGCAAAGAAGGTATGCAACTAAGTCCATAGACTTTGCAGATTGTAAAACGTGGACGCGGAATTTCTAATGTTAACGTTAACAATGCATAGCAAAAGATTGCGTAACAAACCACCTTGTTCAATTCAATCATTTTCCACAAGAAAATAACTGCTTGCACGGTGAGCCTTGAATATAACATTTTGGCATGATGGACAGACTTGTTTCATTGATATACGGCACAGCCTTTCTGGATCCGGGCAGAAGGTTGTTCATAGTCGCAGCCTGTTGGTCTAAAATGCCCATGATACCATCGATAATAAAATCGAAGTCTTGAGAACGATGCTAGTAATAAAAATATTAGAAAATTATCTCAGAACAGGAAACAAGACGCCCACCAATTTCATCAAAAAATAGCGAAATGCGTTCGTACGAGCTGTCGGTACGGGATCTCCAGAAATTGTTGTTGTATCTCGAGCGTTACCGCTCTGAAAGTCCAGCAGGACGCACAAGACCTGGAGGCATGTGGAAACAAGGGCAGATTTAGGATCTCCGCCCTTGAACACAAGGTGATTATAAGGTATTTTTCCAGCGACACTTCCTGCCATGCCCCCTAGGCTTGTATCGTGAGATGTTGAGGAATTCATAGCGGTATTCAATAAAGAGCATAGGAGAGTTAATACATCTCTTCGAGGTATTTTCTGAACGAGATAGAGGCTGTAAAGCGACGGATGGGTAAATAGCGACCCGGCAGGGACATAGATTTGACGAGAGAGGAGCACGAGTAGTAGCCGGAGGACTTCGGTCCTGTTATTCTCGTACGAGTGGCTGGGCCCAGGGTCTGTTGTAGAGCCAACACCTTTCTCCCTTGGCAGAAGATTAACAAGAAGATTTGAAGAAGAAACGGAGTAATTACCATATCGCATAATTAATTTTATGATGATCCACTTGAATGGAAGTTGGGAGTGTGAATCCACAGCAAAACAGGAGATCCACGGTGGAAGCGAATAGTTTTTCGCCAAGAGAGGGGAATTGCTGCTTCTGTTTTTGTTTTGACTGCGTATTTTTTGGAGGTGGAGGTTCGTCGTGCTCGCCATCGGTCTCGTCTTCATCTTCAATTACAAATTGAGGAGTCTCTACAACCTCTGGATTTCCATTGTCATCGTCCTTAATTTCAGTCTCTTCTTTCTTCCAAAGCACCTCCAATTCAAAAGTGTTTGATTCGCCATCAACCTCAAAGACAACAGGGAGCACCCGCTGAAGGATACGTAAACAGTTGAGAACTTCTTTTGTTGTATTCCTGTCGGAAAGTCCAGGGTTAATGAAGGAAGATGCAAATGCAGTGACCGAAGCATTCGGTGGGGAGGGAAAGGTATGATCGGTGATGAGAGTTAATAACCGCGCAGACACAACTCGAATGAGAGTGGCAACGTTTTCGGGCGCGTCAAGCAGGGCCCGTCGGACTCAAAACCAGTGAGTTTGTGCGCAATTACAGGGAAAGCGACTTACTGTGGTGCGGAGTAATCAGAGAGAACGCGTCCGACGCGGAATCAAAGAGAACAAAGTACTTGGATTGAATGATCTTCACAAGTGTACAAATCATAGGATGAAAGCGTGCGCACCTGCTGCCAATAGCTATCGTTCTCCGGAATATGCTAAATGGTGAATGGTGGTTATTGTGCATTAATGGCAAGATCTTGCGGGACATACTCTGGTGGCGGCCAGTTTTGCGATGCCGCCCGGCTGGCTTGGGAATGCAAGCTTTGCCTCATCACCCAAAATGCCAAAAGGTGCAGTGAATCTCTGCGGCAGTTTGGCAAACATCGTCGTCTTGAAGAGGAGTTGGCACAGCCACCTCTACGTGCACTGTTCCATAAATAACTCCGGACGCCATCTGTTCGATACAACATTTCATGGTTTTCCAGTGCTGGTACTGAGCCCCGTCAGGCTGACACTTCAGTCCACATGCCAGCTCGTCACGGGTATGTTTTACGAAGACTCCCATAGCGAACCACGTCTGCTTCTTCGGATCATTCGAAAGCAGTTGGGTGGTCAAGGTGCCAGCTAGGTTGGGTTTGTTATTGAAACTGCCCACTGTTTTCTGGTCATGCCAAAATTTGTACTCGCAGGGTCGTTCTCTCGACTTCAGGCCCTTCTACTGGTCCTCATTCTATTCGCTTGTCAAGGCAATGCAGCACTAAGCGATTGGACGCCGCCTCTTAGTACGAGAGGACGCTACATTGTGGATGCCAATGGCGTGCGCTTCAAGCTCAAAGCTGGAAACTGGCATGGCGCTAGTGGCACATATACTGGAAGTGGTGACATCAATGTGGACTCTGACCACCATGCAAACGAGAATGCGCACACCCTTCCACTCGGTTTGCAGTACGCGTCCATCAATGATATTCTCGACGGCTTTGAGAGCCTTCGCGTGAACGCAATCCGCCTGCCATTTTCCAATCAGATGATACATGATACAACCCCGGTTCAGGACGCTTGGGTGGCCGCTAACCCTCAATTCAAGGGGCTGACACCTCTGCAAGTCTACGACGCAGTAATCAAGGCCCTCACCGATAGAGGGTTCGCTGTGATTCTGAATAATCACACAAACAAGTCTCTGTGGTGCTGTGGGGTGAATGACGGTAACGAGAGATGGAACGAATCCCAAACGGACGATGTCTGGCAGTCAGACTGGCTCTTCATAGTCTCCCGATACCGTAGCAATGGAAGAGTGATCGGCGCTGATCTCTACAACGAGGTTGGTAGCTTTGTCAATGCAATAATTGGCCTATAGTCATTTTCATGCATACAGGTTCGCCGAGACATCTTATACGACCCGAACTGGAATGAGAATAATGCTCGTGACTGGTGGAAGGCATCACAGACGTTGGGGGATCGTATTCTTATTGAAGCAAACCCAAACATCTTGATTGTCATCGAAGGCATCAACTGGACGGGAATACCTTTGGATGGGTTGCCTCACCATCGTCCTACGTTGGAACCTGTCGGCAATTTATCACATACATTTGTAGCAACGAACAAGGTTTGCCGCGCTGTCATCCAATTCCAGCAATTATTTACTGATTTAGTCTACGTCAGCTTGTCTACTCAGCCCATTTCTATGCCTACACTGGCCCAAATCACTCAGGAGCCACAGGTATCGGTGAAACTAGTGATATGCGTTATCGCGACTATTCGAAGGCGGATCTTTTCGAGGTCATGAACACTCAAGCTGGTTATGTAGCTCTCGACATCGACAAACATTACACTGCTCCTGTTTGGGTGAATTTGCATTTTCCACATTCATTGGCTAGGATTTCTCATAGACATTGATCACCAGATAAGTGAGTTTGGAGTCGAGGGTAGAGGGGATATTCTTGCCGCAGATGCGACGTGGTTCAACAACATGATCTCATATCTCACTACTTATGACCTGGATTTTGCCATCTGGCCACTAGTTGGATATCTCGGGCCTAACAATAGCAACGGGTGGGCACTTCTCAATTGGAATCCAGCTACGGGCAGCCGCGACGGTCTGTACGACGGAAATGATTGGAGAGTCAATGCCTGGAACACCTTGGTAGACTTCACCGGGGGGCCAGGATCACCTGTCACGACACCGACACGCTGGCAAATGCTGAATCTTGACCAGGATGACTTCATACAATCCTTGGTACAGATCAGTCGCGGAGACTGGGATTCAGGTGCTCGAAAGGGTATGTGCCCAGACGGGCTTCGTATGATCGGTATTTCCGCCGCTTCAACGCGGGCCCTGTGCACTGATTCTGCATCTTATACATGGGCAAGTGGGAGCCCAACAGTAACTGTGTCTAATGAGGCCTACGTGACTGAGGGCGATTGGGCTAGTGGCTATACGAAATATCAATGCCCTCCCAATTCGTACGTTGTGGGATATGCTATCAGAAACTCCGATGTTTCTACCGTTTTATGCGCTCAAGCATCGACGATGCTAGGCATGGATGCAAGTGGGACTAGGTGGTTTGACCGCGGAGATAATCGACCCGCGGATGGTGCAGGAGGAGACTTTCATTATGGACAGTACAAGGGACAATGTGAGAGGGACGAATATATGGCTGGAATTGCTTTCACGACGAGGATTGGAAGCAACGGTTCTCCGGCAGCGATCCTCTGTCGGAAGTGATTGTCCTTTGTTCAAATAGTCATATCATTCTTCACTCGATAATCAAGGCTCGGATTCTGCATAACTTATACTACAATGAAGAAGAGTTAGGGAGTCTACGGGTACATCGTCGTGAATATTGTGACAACAGAGTGTGATTATACAAATTATGTACACCAGGATCGACTGGGATCGACAAGTCATTGCATCGAGGGAACGAATATTACGCCATCAACAATACCAAGGCAAGACTGCCTACGAACGACGCAAGAGGTATATTGTATGGGGCACTTAATACCCCCGAATTGGAACCGCCGGTGCTCGAGGCGGGCGGAGCAGTTGCAATAGCGTTTACACCACCAGTCATCGGTCCATTGTCGGTCTCCTGCGGTCGAAAGTTCAAAAAAAATGACAATGTCTATTGTGGAAAAGCATACCGTCACTTCGGAGGCCCCAATGTTCAACGCTGCTTGTCGGAATGCATCGTAATTGTTTCCTGTAGCAGGTGCGTTGATACTGCCAACCATGCCCATGCCGCAATGTGAAACCTGATTGAGGTAATTAGTAATGGTCGCTTACAACTATGTCGAAACGAACCTGCTTGCAGTGGAACCAAACCGCTTACATGGGAAGGCATCAGTAGGCAGGCACGTCAGTATTTCCAGCGAATACAATTCTTACGTTTGGTGTCGTCCGTGATCGTGATGTTAAATGTCACGGCGTGTTGCAAACCAGAATCGAAGCCCGCAGAGCTGTTTCCTGTGGCGGCAAGATATGTGCAGGGTTCTTCAAACGAAGACTGAGTAACAGAATGGTCTAAGCCAGGTATACTACATAAGATCTGTTGTCAACTTGCACTGATTGTGGGAGAAGGAAAGGACTGACAAAGGGAACCAGAAAATAACTTGAGTATTATTGGGCGCGGTTAAGTTGGCTGGATGGAACGTAAAATTCCCTTGGAATGCGACATCGACCTGTATTTGCGGTGTTCAATACATAACAACATGAGCGTATGTAGAATGAATGGTACCACGGACATTCATCTGGCCTGGGGTATCTGGTGGTGCGCTAGGTACCGGAACGGAAGCAGACGTAGTAGGGGAAGGAGCAGGGCCTCCATACTGTGCTACAATTAGAGCAGGTAAAAGACTGACAACCAGTGCAGTGGTAAACATAGCAGTAAAGTCGGTAGAAAGTAAGAGCGAGGGGGTTGAGCTGGTGCAGAACCGGTCAGGAAACATCAGGAGAAAGAACCGTCAGAATATAAAGGGAGAAAGTACTCACAATGGCAGTGTTCGATAGAAAGATACGTGTTAATTTGGCTATATTCGTGGGTTGAAGCCTACCAAAGTGGCAAGTTTATTCTTGTCCCAGTCCCAGAAGAGATCCTTGTTCACACCAACATGTTTCGATAACAGCTGCCAGTAGCGATATATGACAAGATATCCGATCCAAGGCAAGTATGCCGACATTAACTCCAATTGATTTCAAACCTTTGCCACGATGATACCGTAGCCCATAAATATATCACTGGAAGCGACGACAATCGTATCAGACCTGATTTGAAAATGATACATGACGTCCATGTTATTTCTGCAAAGCGTATTCTCGATTTATAGGACACGAGCAAGACACGAGCGTGATAGGCACAAATAGATACCGTATTAACGATAGACCATGGGCGACCTGGAATTCGAGAACACATCATGAGATGTCATGCGGGACACGGAAGGCCGCAGTGAACCGCTCTTACGGGTTGATCGAGAGAGACAAGAACAGCATGCTGGCACTGCGGTAATTATTATATCCTCGAGCAGTCCCATACCTGGTACAAATGTCACATACTTGTGAGAGTGATCTAATTGTACTGGGGATAGACCGTGACGGCGTCGATAGACAGTTGCCCGATACATGCCAGTGTGCATTGTTGAAGGGTGCAATTTCCAAGTAATTTTAGATCGCCATTTGAGAGCAAGAACCAATTGTGTCTAAGACTGGGAACAGGCTGGAAACTATGTAGGCTCACACGAGCTTCACGGACGCCTCGGTGTGAGTAACAGTGAGTTGCGCCTCGGACTCAGGTGCGATATTTATTACATATTTGGATTGCGGGCCATCGCCTAGCAGAATAAATACATCACACAGTGTTCAAGTTCACAGCTTGCATCACAAATACTATGAACTGTGCTAGAAGCGCCTAGCCAGCCAGAATGCATCGACGAGGTGGCGTAGGACTAGCTGCTTTCGATCGGCAAGAACAGTCCAAGCGTTCTTTCGCTCAGCTCTCTACTGCCCTTTCCCAGTCTCAAGTTGATCACCTCCACTCTCAATTAGCACATTTTCGCACCGCGCTTGCCCGTTTTGCTTCCACACATCGCGATTCGATAAAGAACGATCCCACTTTTCGTCATGCTTTCCAGCAGATGTGTTCTTCTATTGGTGTCGATCCTCTCGCTGGTCCGAGAAAGGGTGGCTGGTGGGCCGAGATGCTTGGCTTGGGCGACTGGCAGTATGAGCTTGGTGTGCAGATTGTCGATGTTTGTGTTAGCACAAGAGAGCGCAATGGAGGCCTGATCGAGATGTCGGAGCTTGTGCGTCTGGTCAGCAAGCTGCGTGGTGTGCATGGAGGGGGGATAACTGAGGACGATGTTTTACGGAGCATCAAAACCCTGCAACCATTAGGAGCAGGATATCAAGTCGTGGAAATAGGTGGAAAGAAGATGGTGCGAAGTGTGGTCAAAGAGCTTGACGAAGATCAGTCAGTAGTTCTCGCGATCGCCCAAGTTGACGGTGGACGTGTCGTGGAAGATATCTTGGTACAGAGAAAGGGCTGGACTCGAGAGCGGGCAAGGGCAGCATTGGAGAACATGGTCCACAGAGATGGGCTTTGTTGGATTGATGATCAAGACGATTTCTGCGGAAGAGCATATTGGGTTCCATCTGCGATGCAATGGGATGTATGATCATGTCAGTCCATTCTATAGACATCACGCTGTAATACTACGTGTAATCCTTAATCATATCAATTAAAGTAAGTCTAGAGCGTGTAGATATTGTACAATCGATGTTACAACTGACAGCGTTACAAGTATTCTGAGCTGAGACTAGATTTAGGCGCAGTCGAAGCTGGCTCAAGGGGTGGTGGAGAAGGGGTTACGACCGGTTCTGCTATTAACGAAAAACATGAGTAAGTAGGAATAATTCCATGATACGAAGATATAGAACGCACGTTCTTCCACGTTTTCGCCTGCACCGACGGTCATACCCTGCACAGCAAAAGTCACCATCTTCACATCCAGTGATCTTAGATTGATCAGAACGAGGACACCTGTCCTCGAGAAGTCGGGAACCAACACTACACGACATCGTGCTTTGGAGCCTTCGCCATTTTTATCCTGGTCAACTACGATCTTTGTTGCAAACCGTTTCTGATTGCCCACAATATAGAGATCAGGGGTCGCCGTAATAATAAAGGGATCAGTCCCAAAGTATGGATGACACCAAAGGGTATCCGGCGCTGTTGGTGCCATATGCCGCCATTTCAACGTTGACTCCAGTATGGACAGGCGTGTATTAGGCGGAGAGGGAAGATACTTGAACATATCATCAAGAGGTTGACCAGAGTGGATTAGAAGATTACGTTCTAATGGTGGACGATTTGAGGCTTCTGGTTGACAACCCAACCGCAGATACGTGGGATTGGTCTCGCAAGAAAAGGTCGGCAGCTTTGCAACCGCACCAAACATTGCTTTTGGTAATGAACGTTGGGGCAAAATTGTCCCAGACGGATCTGATTCGCCTGGAAGGATGTGTACTGGTAGCGCACTGGCGATATCATGCAGGTAATCCGAGAGGATAAGCACGGGATGAGGTGAGAATGTCGTTGCATCGTAACCGTATCGTTTCTGTTTGGAGTGTCAGTATCTCCATGAAAAATCAACACGAGTTTCCTCACAGATTTTTTCGAGGAGGGTTCAATGTCCCCAAATTCGCCTTTACCAGTGGGTAAAAGCTGAGCTAAAGAGTTGCCCGCGACAATGAGCCGCGATATCTGTGCCGCTGAAACCTGTTCTGCGACGCCACCTTCTTCACCTGTTAAATACTCTACGAGCATTTGTATCTGTGCATCCGGAGGTGAAGGTGAGCCGACTCCAAGGCCTGAAACAACAGCTATCCATTCGTCCGAAGAAGCGGAACTGTCGCCTATGAAAAGAGCGATTCGCAAGTTTGAAGGAGTTCTCAAAAGGCACTAGGACAAGGACACACCATCAACATCCATCCCGTCTTCCTCTTGTTCTTGTGGTGCCATGCCGGGATAACATAGATCCACAACTTCAAAGTCACCATTTGGTGTTTCCGCGCCCAACGCTCCTACAATAACCCCAGTGACCAGACGCGCGCTTCTAACAAATTCGCCGACCAGCCGAATGCGACCCGATTCGTCTTCTAACATAACATTGTCCTCCGGAGAATGAAATTTAGGGTTCGGTGGAGGCGGGGGTATCGATTGCTACACAATAAATCCGAGTCAGCAAAGGCCTAGTAGACATTCTCCCTGGTGAACCTACATCGCGTGCAAGGTCCTCTATAACGTTGGGTTTAAGTGGCATATCCATATACACAGTGCCAATAATATAGCACATGCGTGACTTTACTACTTCAAGGACTCGAGGGACGAGTATCGGGTTACCTGAAGGGTTTTCTTTTCAGCTTCAGCCAACAATACATTCAAGAGCAAGACCCACTTTGATGGTTTCCCCATCGCTTGTGCGCCCTTTCTTCCACAAATTGGCGAAGTAGTCGTAGACGAACAAAGTATATGTTGGAGTATTGGTGTTTGTAAGACTTGTTGTCGGGAGTGATCTGAAAGGAGGGGTTACCGGCTGGGTCGAGGACAGCCGTCGTCGAACGAGTCAATGAGGGAGATTCAGGTCTGTTTGTTCAACCGTTAGTATTTCAAATGATTTTCATGAGGGAAGTATACCGACATCGGGTCAATGGACGGCATGGATGGAGTGGTACACAGATCGAGAGAAAGCGTGACATTTTTCCCCGACGCGTCGCGATCTCGCGTGACAGACGCGTGTCTTGCTGGCAGCTCGATTTTTTACAGAAAATAATATTATACGCTCATTTAGAACTTTGTACATAGCCTAGCACAAGATTACCTACAGATGAAATTCAAGAGAATGTGGTATAAATCGAGGGGTATGCCAAAAACGATAGATGATAGCAAAGGAATGTATACGTTTGTGATGATGATGTTGATGTCATATGCATAGTGTAGGCCGCCCACCAGTTCCTCTGCGGCTTGCTTTCAACAACGTTCGTCGGATGCTCTCGAAACCGGAAACAGATATCGCCTCTCGCGGCGTAAGTAGCAACCGCTCAAGAGAGCCCGTCTGCAGTCATTCATCCATGGTACCATTTTGTTTGAGCATTTGGTGAATGCTCAAACAGAGTGTTGCTGTAGATAGAGGGCTGCAGACCGGATCTTTTGGGTTCGCGCAACCACCGTGCATGCACCGGTAGGTATGTATGGAAGTACAGGATCTCTGAAATCGTGGACGTGGACTGTCACGTCCACGTCCACGATTTCACGTCCTGTAGTTCTTCATGTCGCGTTCGCGAGAATCACGGCGAGGTCTTTTTCACTAGCTGCAGGGAGCTGTCGTGAGCGAGCTTTCAAACGCACTGCAATGCTTGTCAACCATCAGTGTCGATCAAAATAAAAACCAACGCACGGTTCCTATCCAATGTCAGCAAAACAACCTTGACGGCACCAGAAAGCGACGCGCTATCCGCAACATTCGCTTTCAAAATAGCCGACCTATCGAGCCAATGTTCTTCTTGCCATATCGCAGCTCTGAGGATCAAGTCATCCGTATTGCGCTCCCAATTACTATCGCTCGAAAAGTCAACTTGCTCGGTGCGGATGCTGAGCGTCGAGAGATAATTGCCCTTTGACGTCTGCACCTTGAGGGATATAGAATGCGAGCGGATGTGAGTCGAGATGTACGTCATGGCATTCTGCGCGGCCTCGCTAAGCTGTAAAGACGTGTTTGAAGAGAGACCGTCAAGCTCCATGATGACGGGGAGGGGCACAATGACTGTCCAGCGCATGCTTTCCACGACAGAGGCAAACATGGGGAGGGAAGAAAGGAGAATGTTGGTGTCAACAACGAGCACAGAGTAACCGGCCACAATATTAAGCTGAGGACGGGTGTCCACGGGTGCTCGTAACCTTGGGCGGCGGCGCGGGGGTGACGAGGGACCGACACCGTGCTGAGCGGATTGAAGTAGACTCTGAAGATATCTTCGGCGCGCCTATCATGAATTGTCAATGTAGGCAATCATCCAAGGCATATAAAGACTGACCTTCAATTCCTTAACCTCGGGTGTATCATCCTCATCCTCGTCATCCTCCTCGGACAGTACATCACCAGCAGATTCATCGTCGATATCCATAAGATCGTCATTCCAACGAGTTCCCAACCTCCTCTTTTCCTCTTCCTCCTGCTCGATACGATCCTGCTCGCGCCACTGATGCACCTTCTCCGCAAGCCGTCCTTCAACCCTCCACTCCCTCGTTCCATCAACCCACGTAAACCCATCCACCAATCCCGCAATGCCCACCGCACTCCTCACAATCCTCGTCCACCGCTTATTAACCACATCACCGCCCTTATGTCCTCCACTCTTATCATCATCATCGTCGTCATCATCATCCTCAATATGCCCATCCGTCATCTCCCGCGTCCACTCCTGCTCCTCAAGGACCTCAATCTCCGCTCTTCTGTCCTCTCCACTCTTCCAATACCCCCTCTCAAACACACTCCTACCAACCCATTCCATCCCCCTCACACACCAATCCTCAGGCAGCGGAGGCGCCATCCCGCTCGTCAACATCGTCCATCTCGCACCAGGCTCCTTTTCTCCATTCAACAGCCCCTGCTTCGTCATAACAGCCCTCGGGATCCTTGCAAAGAATCCCGCGAGCTCCCCCCACGGCACTGTGCGCTCGAGCATACTCGACGCCTGCGGGCTCTTGAGGACCGTCACCAGGAACGTCAGCATGACAGACAGGTAGGGGTTGAGGTTCGGGCGCCCAAAGCCGTTGGATTTCGTACGGACTGGGTGCTGGAGGACAAAGGAAAGCATCGAAAACGCCAATTGCAAGGCGTACTTGAACGACGGCGGGTATTCGCGAGCAGACTCTTCAGTCTCAACCTCTGACGTGGGGGGCGAGAGCTGATCAGGGGCTGCGCCTCGATTGCTGGAGATACGCGGAGAAGTATCTACGTCCATCTTTTCGTCCTCGAGAACAGTAGGCTTTGTGATGACAACCGGCGCGGCAACACTTTCCTTGCCGCCCATGCGACCAAGAACGCTCCCTGTGCGGCCATACTCGAAGATGGCACCAATGTTGATAATGGCCATCATGATCCATTCGCGCTCCTCCAAGTCCTCCATGGACAGACGCTCAATGAAGCGGGCAAGTGTGGGAGTAAAATCATCGAGTTGGATATGAGTAAACAGCATTCCATGGAGAAGAACAAAGAGGTCACGAGCAGGTGTGTCAGGATGCGCTCGCCGCGTCTGGTTCGCGACACTCCAGATGTAGAGGATAGATTCACGAGAGGTGGAGAAGGGATGCAACGTTGTCATG
Organism: Termitomyces sp. K1Ag; assembly: GCA_017657315.1. Classification (NCBI taxonomy): domain Eukaryota; kingdom Fungi; phylum Basidiomycota; class Agaricomycetes; order Agaricales; family Lyophyllaceae; genus Termitomyces; species Termitomyces sp. K1Ag. The sequence continues at coordinate 93,844 of JAGGAR010000003.1, read as the reverse complement.
CTATAAACGGTGTGAGATAACCGTCGGGAATAAAGCACCTCTGACAAACCTCTTGACGAAATGATACACCCCCTTGAGCTCCTCCTTTTCGATGTCGCGACACAAAAGCCCGAGATGGTGGTGCAACTTGCCGGTGCCAGGCTGCTCTGCCAAGCCAGCTCCATACCAATCCCTAGCGATATTGCGCCACCGCTCCGCCTCTGGCTCAACCACCAGCTGCCTAGCAGCCACAATACCCACAGACGGAGAAGGACTATCGTCGATGCGGGCAGCAGGTTTGCCGCTTGTCGAGCCCTTTGAGATGTTTGGTGGCTTCAACCCGTCAGCATCAGAGGCGACGGCATTGTTCACCTCCTTGACAGTCAGTTTTCGGCCCGGGGTCATTGCGGACCCAGAGCCACCAACCATTGCGGCAACGGCCATACGATAACGGGCAAGGTCACCGAGAGCCTCGATCCAGCCGCTCTTGAATGCAGAGAGAGTTGGTTCCTCCAAAAGACCGGTGTAGAAAGTATAGGCGTAATAGATAAAATCCTGCAAATGTTCGAGAGCGAGAGGGGAAGTGATGGAGGCACGTCGAAGAGACTCGAGAAGCTTGTGGAATGCGTAGGTCCATAAACGTACAATGATGTTGTACCTGGTAGGTATGTTTCGCAACGAGGCGGGGACCGAGGGCGCGAGAGAGATATCGAGGAGTGTGTGAATGTACTCGGCCAGCCTATCCGGTGATGAGATCAAGATCGAAAAAACAAGAAGCACTTACTGTTTGTGGTTCTCGATCTGCATTTTCCATTTCTCGCGCTCCAAATCTTCGGTGGACGTCGGGGTGCTCGTCTCGGGCTGTTTGCCTTTGAGGGTGACCCTGGGCTCGTTGCGAGCGTCTTCTGTGTCCTGGTCATCTGAATCTTCGACCTTGATTTTTGTTTCGAGGTTGGTGATGGCGCGATAGAGTTTCTTGAGCTGTGCGGCGAATCTGTTGGTGGCGCCGTCTTCGCCTCGGTTGCCGCTGCCGGGTGGACGATCAAAGAGGTCAGAAGAGGCAGAGGAGCCGTCGGTGGTGGAGGAGAGGGTGAATGCGGAAGAGGACACAGAGTTGGCATAGGAAGAGGTGGACGAGGCAGAGATGTAGTCGCCAGAAGACTTGGAGACGGGGCGATCGCGGGTGGGACGGGCTAGGACGGAGAATCGGACGGGATCGTCTTTCCTGGGGTCGAAGAGCTGGCGGGGAGGGGCATCGCGGTCGCGGTCACGGCGGGAGGCGGAGTCGGAGATTGCGTCTGGCTCTGCAGTGTGGCGCATGGGGACGGGGTCGGTTGCGGGGTTGTAGAGCTTTGCAGAGGAGCGGGACTGGGGGGCAGGGGAGGAGGAGATTTTGAGGCGGCGGGAAAAGTCGTCGTGGTCAGCCTCGATGGGGCGGCGGGGCCTGGGCGCCGGCTGGGGATCGCGCTCGCGGGACCGAAGCGGGCTGGGAGAGCAGTCAGTAGGACTCTCAGTGGGATGAGCGGGAACTTGCCCTGCATTGCGGCGCTGGAGGGCAGTGAGCTTCTCGTAGAGGTCGGTGGGCTGGACGTCGCGGGCTTCTCTGTGCTTGGGCCGGGGACGTTCTGCCATGTCGGTGGCAGGAAGACACCAGCGAACCCGATTTTGCAGGCCTCCGCAGCCAGTCCCATCCGCAGCACCAGAGCCACGTGACCGGTCCGCCAGCTGTCCGCAGGACACCGCCTCACAGCCAGCTCGCCCATGATCAACCCACTCTGGTCACAAACTCCCTTACTCTACTCTAGCAAAATCTCAGAGACTCTAGGAGTATCCGCCTATCTCAAGCTCGAGGTCAATCCACCCAATCAACCAAGCAACCGGCTAACATCCACACCAGAACCTCCATCCATCCCACTCATTCAAATACCGTGGCCTCTCCCTCTTCGCCCAGCGTGCAATCCAAACACACGGACCCGCAGTCCACCTGATCGTCGCGTCTGGCGGAAACGCAGGCCTCGCAGTAGCATGCGCAGCACATGCTCTCAACGTAAAATGCAGCGTATACCTCCCCACAGGCGCTGCGCAAAGCACACTCGACATCTTGCGTCGACAAAACGCAAAAGTGATCGTCACCGGCCGTTTTTATGCAGAGGCACTGCAGGCCGCGCAGACTCATGTCGACCGTGACCCCAACGCGTGAGTCATCTCTCTCATTCATCAGTACTATCCGCAATGACTGCGCAGTGTCATGGCTCCAGCCTACGATCACGAAACCCTATGGCAAGGCCACGGCTCAATGGTCTCTGAAATCTCATCTCAACTCTCTTCCAAACCCGACGCCATATTCTGCAGCGTCGGTGGCGCCGGACTACTCGGCGGGCTCATCCACGGATGCAGCCAAATCGGATGGGACGATGGTGCGCGTCAACTTTCCCGCTCCAAAACACTGTAACACCAACCGCATCAACCAGTCCCACTCATCGCGCTCGAAACCATCGGCTCCAACTGCTTCTTCCACTCCATGTCCCTCAACTCTGGTCGATTCAACAGCATCACACTACCCCCGGACGTGAACGCAGTCGAATCATCCGGCGTAACACTAGCACACTTTACCAAATTCTCCTCAAAAGCCTCTGGCTCGCTCGGCGCCTCACAGCCCTCCCCAAGAGTAGTCAAAATGGCACTATCCAGACCAGGCACCGTCGTGTGCGCTAGCGTACCTGACGAACTCAGCATGCAGGCTCTTGCAATGTTCGCAGGTGCGTAGTCATCCGTCCGGTGATCACTTCTTCAACACCTCTTGACAGACGACCACAAGCTCCTAGTCGAGCTCGCGTGCTCCACAACCCTAACTCCCGCCTACAAACCCGCGTTCTTTGACAAGTTAGTGTCCCCCAAGGCCCCGGCCTCCGGCGACAAGCGGACGGTGGTATTCATCGTCTGCGGGGGATTCAAGATATCACTGGACGAGGCAGCAGAGTATAGACGTCTTGCAGACGAGGACAAGGCCCGAGGGGGGACCTGGAGTGTCTTGATGGATGACGGAAGTACGTTTGAAGTGGAGAAATAGAGGAGCTTGATGGCCCCCGGCACTCCAGTCAGCACACGCCTCAAGGTATACCACCTAGCATATTGTGAGATGTTGTCAAAATCCTTGTATTCTTGGACAGTTATTCAATACACAAAACAACCTACTACTAAACATACGCCAAGAAACTCGACCAACCTACAGTTGTTTCAAGAAAACTGCAGTATAAGGCGGCACAACAATATAATCATTCGCCGAGAGCGTAACATTCGTCTGAAAAAAAAAAACGACACATTCTTAGCACACAAAAAACAAAAACAAAAACGAGAGTTATTATGTAATTTACCTGCCACTTAGCAACGCCCGCAGCTCCTCCAAAGTGACGCATAAAGTATTGTCCAAACGGCACATTCGCGAGGTCCCACGCAACAGGGAGAGCCGGGTCCTTGTTGACAATCACCAGAGAGAGCAACCCATTTTCAGTGCCGGCATAGAGCCCCAATATATCAGGTTGGGGATTCGCAAGGTTAACCTGTGCACTTGAGCTTCCGAAATACGTGCCATACCTATCGATAGAAAAAATCAAGGTCTCTGTGACATGAGAACTAGCACTTGAACACGACGCACCCTCTATAGAGCCAATACGCCAATCCGACAGGGCCCAATTCATCAGGTGTCGCCCAATAAGTTGCACTATCCAGACCATACTGGCCGAAAATTCCAAGCGAGTCAACAGTAACAAGACCACCAGTGATATCAGTATCGTCCGTAGACGACCACTCGCCAATCGACAGTTTAGTGCCCGGATAATTAATGTCAATGAGTGTCTTGAAACGAGGAAGCAATTCTACTACAGTTGGATTCCATTGATGATTTTGAGGGTCAACGCCGACCCATGACTCGTCGACATACGAAGTATCCTTTTTCAGCAAAAAAAAAATCAGAGCACCGTCATACAGAGAGCACTTGACCGTACCCATAGACTTCTAGTCATCCTGAGGCGCAGGGCTTTGGCGGCATCATCATTGGCGCTCGTATCAGGCTGGAAGTAATAATGAATATCGAGATAGTCAAGCAACCGTGTCCCGTTGGCCTTTTCATACGCCTCCAATTGCTGCAACAACCAAGGAAGAAAGTCGATGTTCCCGTGAGCAGCGTTGTCGGAAAACCCAACAGAACTTGTCCAATCTACGAGATAGGGTGAATAAGTTATAGGTCGGGATTTATAGATGCTTACAGAACCACCAAGAACAGGTAGAGGGTGCGCCCACAAGAACGCCAGGAATTGCTTCTTTCGCGGCGGTTGCGAAATCGATTACGCGCGACAACTCCTCGTCATAATTCACCGGACTAGAGCTGGATGAACAACAAAGGTCCTTAGCACAAGTAGAAGCAAAGCTTACACAGGATGCATATCTTGGTGCGTATTGGAAGCAATCTCAATCTCGTTGTCAATTGTCACAATTGTCGGTTTGTTTTTCATTCCAGAGAGCCATTGCTTCGCAGCCGATGTATTCCAGGGGACGTAGACATTGTTCTGGTCCGGAACAGGTGTCACATATGATCCATTCGGTAAAAGCCCATTACCAGCATCGCCATTGTACGGGTCAAAGCCGCCTTGGTCTAAACAAGGAGCGCGTGAGCTCGAATGGACACAAGGAAAAAGTGCGATCATCACCTGGATAGACGCTCTTGGGATATGAGTACGAGGAAGCATCCTTGGACACCCAATCAAGCCTATAATATAGGACATTCGTCACATGGAACTCGCGAAGAAAAGATAATCCAGAACATACGCAGGAACGGTCAACATCGTAGCAGAGCCAGCATCCTGAACCCACCCAACCCAGTCATCAGCACTGTCACAACATACGCAGGAACGGTCAACATCGTAGCAGAGCCAGCATCCTGAACCCACCCAACCCAGTCATCAGCACTGTCACTAGCGCGGTTCTCAAAGTACCAGTCACTTCCGGCGTTAGTGAATCCACCGAAAGGATTATAAGCAGTAACAGCATTGCCGCCCCAACGAGACATTGTGACACCGAGATGCTCGATGTAACTCGCACTGGTCGGGAAATTGACGCCATAAATATGGGGGTTGATTGATTTTTTAACAGATTGCATGATGCTGGATATGTACGATCAGACACTGTGCAAGCCAGACGAGTCTAGAAGTACCTGGCGTATTGGACTGACGGAAGAGTCCAATTGAACGTAGAATTGCCAGCTGTGATTAGAAGAGTTCCTGGGGACAGTGACGATGCAAGGGTTAAATAAGTAATCGTCTTCGCCGGCGTATCAACGGGAATATAAGTATTGCTACTCTTGACAGTCAATGCCTATAAAATCTCTTCAGTCTCTTGTTCGAGTCTCAAAGATCAGTGAAAACAACCTCTTGATTCAGAGAGACGCTGACATCGGAAAAGTTGACTGCTCCTTTTGTTGTTACAGCGATGACGTTGTTGGCGAGGGGTTCAGCGCTGAGGAATTCAGGAGTGATAACGATAGACTAAAGGGCGAGCTTTTGAGTGATGAAATCAAAGACAATGACGAAATGATATACCTCAACGAGCACAACATTATCGAGATGATACTGGATGGAGGGGATCAGCGGTTGGAAGAAAGAAGATGGGGTCGAGTACGAACCGTTGCCCCATTTCCACCAGCTTGGAAAGTGAGACGGTCCCAGCTATCAGTACCCTGCATCGCCATCTGTCTCTATCAGTCCTTCACAGCGTGATTTAGTACTTACGAGGGGGCTTCCAATGCCGGGCAAAGCGCTAAAGTCCATCAAGAGCGAGGTAAAACCATCGGCCGTGATTGTCTGTCCACAGGCGGAAAGAGGAATGGTCGAAGACTGAGCGTTGTCGGTGGTTGATTGAATGTAAATAGAAACGTCCGGATTCGCGCCCTTTAAGATAAAGGTTGAGCATTGCAATCTGACAAGGAATGCATAAACGTACAGCTATGTCGAACCTGAGACCAGCATAACTTGGGAACGTCCCCTCTAGCTTCAGAGAGAGAGCTGCCCATGCGTCGGAAGTGACTGAAATGCTGCTAGTGCCCTCGAAAAGGTCCGTCGCAGCAAAGTCGAGCGTAGAACTCCAACTCCAGTTTTCCCAGCCTGAAGCAAGGGCACCATCTGTATAGATGTTCAAATCGTCCGCTTTTACGAAAGAAGGTATAAGCAGAGCCAAGGCAACGAGTGCCTTCCGGATCCCAAACATCACGAAAGGTTCAGATATCGTTATTTCACAAATGTACGAAGGTTTTTAAGTCTCGCTACCTCCGCGGATAATGCTCGGTTATGTAGTTTCATAGCGGTTAATTCGCGGGGCAACGGACTTGAAGTTCTCGGAAGACCAGAGCACCAAAAGTAGGATGTAAATTCCTTAAGCGGGTGGGGACACATGTGCCTCAGGCAGGTTCTGACCAGAACCTGGCTTGTATAGGCTTGTGCGTCCGATAATGCGGATTTATTTAAGGGCGAGTATCGCACCATGGGGCACAATTTAGTGAGAAAGCGCGTTCAAGGCGATGATGACATTTCACCGAAAACTAAGCACCAGGTGTAGCTTTACATGGTAGAGAGAATTTCATACATCTATAGATATGATTTGACTAGTCGGTAAGAAAGTCTTAGGAAACGCACCAACAATTCACTAAGACGACAAATTATTTCCTATTTTCAATTTTGTTTTGAGGCCTCTTCGGCCTCACGCGCTGCCTTCTTAGCCAGCCTTTCAGCTCGTATTCTGTTTAGTTCATCCCTTATTGCGCTTTGATCTTTAGGAAGTTTCTAGAGGAAGTGTTAGACATCGTTTTTTCAATACAGCGTGCAAATTCGTACCTGCACAGTTCTGTCGGCAGGTGGAAAAAGCTTGTCGCGGTACTGCGAAGGAACAACTTGTTAATCGAACGGACACCTAGCATCGTGAGACTTACAGGAACGACATGCTGTCTGTACCAGTCGGGGTCACCAAAGTGCACCAGGGCAGCAATAGGAACGAATAGGTATAGAGAGAACTTGAAAACTTCGAGATTTGCGCCGCCCATGTCTAGAAGGACGAGACGAGAATGAGTTTGGGTTCGCTCCAAGTCACAATAGGTGTTTGGCAACGACAGGAATTGTAAATAATCTATCGAAATGACCAGCACTCGTAAACGCGTAAACGCCATCGGCGTGTGTTCAGGGAATAGCTTAAGCTTTAGTACAAATAGATGAAATCCGAAATGCAAGTACAAGTTCGAGTTACTTATTATTATAGTTCGACCTCCCGAACACCATCCTTGTCCACCACCTTGACTTTATACTTCTCCGGAGCAACGACTAATCGTTTCGCTGCCTCATCTATGCATCGCTTCAGCGTGGCAAGTCCCTCCTCTAGTGTCGCCTCAGGATCATGATACCTACAAGAATAGCCAGTAAGCAGCGATCATCAAGATATCCCCAGAAGCGCCACGTTCAAGGACAAGAATGAAAAGCGTACCTGTCGAGTAAACTGAGAGCAAAGTAGCTTCCATATCCATGTGCACCAAATGGCACCTCTGTCATTGTGCCAAGGTAATCGACCCAGTAGAGATGCGGTGTAGAGGTCGCGGTGTCATAACCACCCAGAAGAAGGTTGACGGAGTAGGGTTTGCGAGAACGAAGTGATTCAGCTAGCGACCTTCGAATCCATGATGCAGCAGCAGACGGACGGAGGGGGTAGAGATTGCGGATTTGGTATAGACGGATGTTGCGCTCGATGTATTCTGCGAACTGAACGGTATCACCTAGTATGATATAAGTAGTTGGTGGGAAATAGACAACACAGAGACCTACCTGGCTCGCCAGAATAGGCCATGAGCAGATGGGGACTGAGAGTCTTGATTTTGTCCTCGTCAACCTTCATCTTGACGATGGACCGCGCAGAGGTAGTGTCTGCAGCAACAATGACATATCCCTTTCCTGTAATTGCAAAAGAAGTTTCCATTATGGAAGTTGAAAGAGGACGATGAGGTTGACGAGGTTGCAATTACGCGTCGAGGGACGCGCGTGTTCGGACATTTCCGAACTTGACCCTATTTTGGGGTTCCCAAATTGGTTGGCCTCGGTCCGTCAGATTCCGCCTGCACCCACCAACCCGGATGACTATGTAACCACGTTGACCATGATATTCTGTCAGTACCTCCGGATACTCCTCCGACCCCATGGCAGATGCGACCCTCAAGCATAGACGTAAGTCTGATTATGTATATTTCTTACAATACCGAACAAGATGGTGAGTACTGACTATCAACTTCTCAAACGCCTACCAACGTCGGTCCAACGAATGGCTCAGGAGTGACAACGACCAGTACTCCCATATCAACAACTCCATCTACTATCACCTGTTTGATTCCATCGTCAACACGTATCTGATTGAACACTGCGGATTGGAGCCCAACAAATCCCCACTCATAGGATTGGTTGTTATGTCTTTCTGCCAGGTGCGATCCTTTCGGTCATTTCGTAAATTTCACTCAAAGGAATCCAGTTCTTTGCCCCTCTATCGTTCCCACAAGTACTAAACTTGGGACTTCGTGTCAGCAAGTTGGGAACGAGCTCGGTAACTTACGAAGTTGGTGTCTTCGAAGAAGGCAAGGATGTGCCTGCTGCCGTTGGTGGATACACGCATGTCTTTGTGGATAGTGTAACGCGAAAGAGCGCGCCCATAAGCAAAGACACGAAGATTGGTCTACAGAAACTTTCTGCACGTACATGTAGGTCCAATGCCAAATTATAACATAATTGATTTTTGGTAAACTGCGGCTTCTAATTATAAGTTCTGAAGCACATGGGTGTGGCGGGACCACATGCAAGGCACGAACATTTCGGAACAGTCATACCAGCGGACACAAAGCGTGCATATTTCAACATAGAAACGTGGAGCCGAAAATAATGGACAACCCCGAATAAACATTAATTCTGATTATCAGTGACATCACGTTCTTGAGCGCGCATATAAAGTCCCCATTTCATCGCCATCCTTCTATTCCCAACCACCATGGCCCTCTCCAAGGTATGCAGTACATCCTTTTCCTAGACTCGACGGCGCTCAATTCATCTCTCAGCACGTCAATCCCGAACACCTCATCAGATCATCTCATGTCAGTTCCATATATTGGTGGTCTACCTTCACAATTGCTCAGTCCTCCCCAGGATAAGAAACCCCATTACCATGGTCTCGCCAAAGCCAATATGAGTGAAGTTCACCACACTTATGGCTCTCGCTACGGTACCAATCCTGTCCCCAAGTACCAAATTGCCTCAAAGGTACATGCGCTCGTGTTCCTAACTTCTTTTATCTCCCCTGACGTGACAATAGGGCCTTAGTGCAGCCGCAACATATCAGATCATCCACGATGAACTCAATTTAGGTCAGGGAACTTCCTATTTCGCGCTTTTTTTTCCTTATCCATTCCATTCAGATGGCTCCCCGGTTCTCAACCTGGCGTCCTTCGTACACACTTGGATGCCTCCTGAGGCCGACAAGCTTTTCCAGGAGAACGTCTCCAAGAACTTGATAGGTCGGTTCTATTTCGTTTTTATCAATATCCACGGTTGTCCTGACACCGCCATCAGATACCGATGAATACCCCGCAACTCGTGAGTGTTCTATAAAAAAAACCTGGTTTTCTCATGTCTCATGATATCTATAGAGGCATTGCACACCCGCTGTGGGTATATTAAACTCTATCTGTTGTTCATGTGCTGAACTATTCAAAGGCATCTCTATTCTTGCTGACTTGTGGCACGCCCCTTCGGCGAAGAATGCGATTGGGACGGCGACAACAGGATCATCTGAAGCCATTCAACTTGGTGGCCTTGCCATGAAGAAGATCTGGCAAGCCAAGCGTAAGGCTGCTGGAAAGAGCATTCACGAACCTGGGTGGGTTTCTCCCGAAGGTTTTGACACGGCTAAGCTGATGAAATTTGTTGTAGCCCCAATATCGTTATGGGTGCTAATGCTCAGGTCGCGCTTGAGAAATTTGCACGCTACTTTGATGTCGAGTGCAGACTGGTGCCCGTATCTGTTGAAAGTCATTACAGGCTTGACGCCAGCAAGGTCATGGATTATGTCGACGAAAACACGATTGGTGTATATGTCATCCTTGGAAGTAAGCCTCTGATGCTTCATCTCTCCTTCAGTATTGGCTCATGGTATTGGTCTTGTATCAGGTACCTATACCGGCCATTATGAACCTGTGAAGGAGATCTCTGATCTACTCGACGAGTATGAAACTAAGACAGGCAATCATGTGCCCATCCATGGTCAGATCACTATTCTCGGTATTTTTGGGTGTGTTCCTGACAATATCCTTACTTAAAGTTGACGCTGCATCTGGTGGATTCGTTGCTCCATTTGCGACAGTAAGATGACAATGCATGCAATGTGGTGACTGTCTGATTGACATTGTTGTAGCCCAAGCTCGTTTGGGACTTCAAATTACCCCGAGTTGTCTCGATCAACACGTCGTATGTTCATCGCTATTCTGAAAAAGTCATGCTTCTAAACCCGTATCAAGGGGTCACAAGTTTGGATTGTCGTATGTCGGCGTCGGTTGGGTCATCTGGAGGGACAAAGCCCATCTCCCGAAGGAGCTCATTTTTGAGCTTCACTACCTTGGTTCGGTCGAGTACTCCTTCTCGCTCAACTTCTCCCGCCCGGCAGCTCCGATTATTGTTCAGTATTTCAACCTCATCCACCTCGGCTTTGAAGGTTATCGCGCCGTCGCTCTGGATGACCTCAGGAATGCTCGCCTTCTCAGTCGCGCTTTAGAGGCCAGCAAATACTATACCGTCTTGAGCGATATCCATCGCAAGATTCCGGGACCTTCGGAAACTCTGAAAAGCACGAATGAAGATGATATTGAAGTAAAATTTCTTTGTCTGAATCCTGCATTGTTTCTCTATTCATCTGTACTTCAAGCTCTATTATCCAGGACTTCCCGTGGTGTCATTCCGTTTCTCGGACGAGTTCAAGGAGAAACATCCCGAAGTCCAGCAACGATGGATTCAAACGCTTCTCAGAACGAAAGGATGGTGAGTTTGCCGGTTCCAGTCCGCTAATCATTAAATTGATGCAATACCAGGATTGTCCCTAACTACGAACTGCCTCCTGCTCTTGAACAAGTTGAGATCCTTCGCGTGGTTGTCAGAGAAAATATGACTGAAGTGGTGAGTTATATATAATTCTTGGCTGGTCAAACTTCCCTAACAAGCATTGTAGCTGATCGATCAATTGGTTGCTGATCTGGTAAGTAAGACAAGCAGCAGGGTTGGACCATACTTACACGAGACACAGATGGAAGTAACGGAATCGCTTGCAAAGTCCGGAACACCTTCGCACTCGCTCGTCGTGCTTGACAAAGTTGTTCACAAACGCAGCAAGGTTGAACAACATGCCGGGAGCTTGGTGGAGGGCTCCGGCGATAAGTCCTCTGGTACATATGCCAGGACGTGCTAAGGAGACTGTTTGATCGGACACGTTAAGATAGCATGCAAGTTCTGATGTACTATGGACGATCGCTAACACCGTGTATCACTTTGGACATCGGATACCTATCCAGTCAAATCATAAGCGAAGCCTTTGAAGTCGAGATTCACCAGGTTATTGACTACTCTTGAGGCGACGAAAAGATGGTTCAAGTTGTCGCCACTAACGCTGTTAACATAGCGTCGGATACTACATAGCCGTGGGATTCGGAACATGTCTTGCGTGTATTCCATTTATCGTTGACATCATGCCATCCGAAACGGACGCATATGAGACCTTTTCCTCCAGGATATCGTTCTATCCTCAACCACCATGGCCCTCTCCAAGGTATCTCAAGTCCTATTCTCTCCTCAACACTACTCACATCATCGCACAGCACGTTAACCCCGAGAAACTCATCAGAGAATCCCATGTCAGTTTCCATACTTATACGGAACACTACTGTCTGATTTCACCTTAGGACAAAAAATCTCATTACCATGGTCTGACCCAAGCCAATCTAGGTGAACTCGAGCATACTTATGGTTCCCGCTACGGTACCAGTCCTATCCCAAAGTACAGGATTCCCTCAAAGGTGCGCTCGCATTTCTCGATACTCGTTTGACCTCTCTCGACACGACATAGGGTTCGAATGCCGAGGCTGCATATCAACTTATTCACGACGAACTCAGCCTCGGTTGGTAAAGTTTGCGTCTCGTTTTCATCGGTTCTCATAAGTCCTAGATGGTTCCCCGGTTCTCAACTTGGCGTCCTTCGTGTCCACCTGGATGCCCCCTGAGGCCGATCGCCTCTTCCACGAAAATGTTTCCAAAAATCTCGTTGGTCAGTTTTGGGACCACACTAACGTATAGTTCTTATCCTGATACTATGCATCAGATATCGATGAATACCCTGCAATGCGTGAGTATTACTCGGCAACAAAGTGGCATCTCTGACACCACCTTTTAGAGGCACTGCACACCCGATGTTGGAAGATATACTTTCATCTCTTGTCCATTCGTTTACCACCTTCTCGTAGGTGTTTCTATACTGGCGGACTTATGGCACGCTCCTTCGGCAAAAAATGCAATTGGAACCGCAACAACTGGGTCATCAGAGGCCATTCAGCTCGGCGGTCTTGCCATGAAAAAGATTTGGCAAGCCAAGCGCAAGGCTGCAGGAAAGAGCATTCATGAACCTGGGTAAGATGGCTTCCGCAATTTCCAAAATTCTCCATACATCGAACCACCCCACAGCCCTAACATTGTCATGGGTGCGAATGCCCAAGTCGCACTCGAAAAGTTCGCTCGATACTTTGAAGTCGAATGTAGACTCGTTCCTGTGTCTGTCGAAAGCCATTACAGGCTTGACTCAAGCAAAGTTCTGGAGTATGTGGATGAGAACACGATTGGCGTTTACGTCATCCTAGGGAGTAAGACTTTGACTTTGACCTCTTTCTCATTCAACACGCCCTCACAGCGCCATATAGGTACCTACACTGGCCATTATGAGCCTGTGAAGGAAATATCTGATCTTCTCGACGAATATGAAGCACGAACGGGCCACTACGTTCCCATTCATGGTTGGTTTGTCATTACGACTTCCACGATGTAGATTTGACGTTTTTCAAAGTTGATGCTGCATCTGGTGGTTTCATCGCTCCCTTCGTGACAGTAAGTTTGTTGAACATGTAACATGACGTTGTCTGATTACTGTCCATACAGCCCAAACATGTATGGGACTTTAAGCTTCCTCGGGTGGTGTCAATCAATTCGTCGTATGTTATTGTAGCTTTGCATTTATCACTGCAGTTTTGACTCTTATATCCACTAGGGGCCACAAGTTTGGGCTGTCTTACGTTGGCGTGGGTTGGGTCATCTGGAGGGACAGAGCCCACCTCCCGAAGGAACTCATTTTCGAGCTTCACTACCTCGGTTCGGTCGAGTACTCCTTCTCGCTCAACTTCTCTCGTCCCGCAGCTCCGATCATTACGCAGTACTTCAATCTCATCCACCTCGGTTTCGAAGGCTATCGCGCAGTCGCTCTTGCCAACCTTAAGAATGCTCGTCTTCTCAGTCGCGCTTTAGAGGCCAGTAAATATTATGCCGTTTTGAGTGACATTCATCGCAAGGTTGCGGGACCTTCGGAAACTTTGAAAGGTACAAGTGAAGACGATCCTGAAGTGAGATTTCTATGCCTTCTTTTACCATTATTCTTTGATTCAAATATCTCAAGATCTATCATCCGGGCCTTCCTGTGGTGTCGTTCCGTTTTTCGGACGAGTTCAAGGAGAAGCACCCCGAAGTCCAGCAACGCTGGATTCAAACACTTTTGAGAGCGACAGGATGGTGAGTTCACCGGTTCCAGCTCGCTATTCATTTAGATTGATGCGATACTAGGATTGTGCCTAACTACGAACTGCCTCCCGCTCTTGAACAAGTTGAGATCCTTCGCGTGGTAGTAAAAGAAAGTATGACTGAAGTGGTGAGTCACAATTCTCAGTTAGTTCGACCGTCCCTAACAAACATTGCAGCTGGTTGATCAATTCGTCGCTGATCTGGTAAGTAAAACAATCAGCAGTGTCGAGTAATGGTAATGTTCACACGAAAGACATAGATGGAAGTAACGGAGTCGCTTGCACAGCCTGGAACCCCTTTGCACTCGCTTAATATGCTTGACAAAGTTCGACACAAGCGGAGCAGACCTGAACATCATGTCGGGACTTTGGAAGAAGGCTCGGGTGCGAAGTCGTCCGGAACTTATGCACGGCCGTGTTGAAACAAGTAAGAAATTTGACAACTGACTCTTTGTATATTAATTGTACATGGTTAGCTATTTGATTTGATCTGACTGTCGTTGGATGAAATGATGAGAGCGACCGCTTATCCTACTCACAATGTAATAATCTCCACAGTCAAGTTCTCTGATCCCTCAATAGAGGCAAGCTGCTTTCAAGATCTTTCTTGGCCACTTCCTCAGGGGTGCGTACGCTGCTAAGACTCTTATTGAGAACGTCATCAGAGTCGTTTGGTACTTGGAAGACGGTGTGATGGTTGGAGTCACCAGGGAACAGTGGGATGTAGTTGCCGACGCCCGGGGTCATTCCAAGACGCTCCTGGAAAAATTGCCGCCGAAGTAATAAGGTACCGGTAAGGTACACCACAGGAAGCGCCTGAGGGAGGGGATAAATAACTAGGCCTTTAATAGCCTAATAAAATCAATACTTACCACTACCCAAATTTTCCATAGCATATGGCACCAGTGTGCGATGTGAGTGTCACCTGTAGACATCTTCCATTCTCTCATACCACTGAGGACCTAAAGACGAGTCAAACATAGATTTGATCAGGAGAACGCGTGTGTCTAACTGACGAGTAGGTCGCACCTGGGCAAACGCGATTGCGATGACTGAAAGGCCGAGAATGACGTGAAGGACATTGGAGGGTGGGTGAGGTCGTGTGATAGACGTGGCATTCTCTCTTCGGCGATGGATATAACGTCCTAGGGCGATCTGAAGGTAGTATAATGTCACAAGCAGAACACCTGTGATCTGTTAATCGTAAGCATAGGTATATAATGGGTGAAATACTGAGGACCTACCTGATGTGTGTTATCAAACAAGTGTCTTCCCTCCTGACTCAATACAGAAATCAGGCCAATGATCCATCCCAAGGTGATAACAGGAAACGCTATCGACAAGTTAATCGTCTGGTGGACCCCGAACCACTTCGAAGTAAATGTCCTTCCCCACCGTGCAGAAAGCGCTCCGGCAGGTAACAAAATCAAGAAGCCAATGGAACCAAGAAGACCATGCATAATAATTATTTTCTGGTGTTTTTCGTGCTCCGAAGCCTCAGATGTATGATTGACAGCCTTATTTTCATGCGGCGCAGGTTCGACCGTTGGAACAAATTCAGGCATTGTTCCTCCGAGATCCAGCCTGAGAGAACCAGCTATATAATGCTGGACAAGCTCCGAGTAGGAAGGCTTTTCAGGACGAATTTTGCCATAGGCCCAGATGAGGTGTTCAGTCGGATTGCTCAAGGACATTATCGTTTTGTTGACGGGAATGGAGAATGCAAGGGTCTTGACGGCTTGGGGGTGCCAGAGCTGTGATTGAATTACCTCAGTGTTGAGTATTACTGCCCGTGAAAATCGACTGACTGTAGAAACTCTCGGTTCAGCAATTGCTGCACGTCTTGGAGGATATTCTACTGGCAGAGGCTCGAAGTGCCCGAAGGCCATCCTTTGGGATAGTGTCGTCGTCCCATCTTCATTGGGCCACATGATTACCATGTGAGTGTCCTGCATCCGGTAACCAAAGCCCCTTAGAAAATCGTGAGCACAAAGGCTAGCTGGAATAGAAGTCATTTTACAGAGCCAGCCATCCTAAGGGTTCCTTCAAACCAGTCATTTCGTCTACCATGAAGTTGGTAATGTCACAAGTCGAGGGATGCTGTAGCACTCACAAGTCACTACATCATCGTGAACTGTTGCATTCACACAAAGATAGTATCCACACTTTCCATCTCCCTGAAGGGCGCGCACTGGCGGTATTATTCTGAGCCAAGCGGACCCCACAAGAGCAAGAACATAGAGAAAGGGCAACATTTCAGGCGGTGACAGGGTGGAGAGAAGGGCTCAGGGATACACCAGACACGCTTGCATTTATATGGGCGATTGATATCTCGACTCTCAGGCAACGTGCGAAACATAGCGATTTGTCCAACGAGATTAGAGGAAATACAACCAGTACGTGAGAGGGACAGATTTTCGTGAGATAGAGCTTTGGATCAAACGGCGCGCGTCGCGTGTCTGCCGATTCGCATACAGCCTATTGTACACGTGACTTGTTAATTTTCTATGGTGAAAAACTCTACTCGTAAATCCAGGCCTCGAGGGCGCTGCTGTACTGAGTGAGACCCTCAGGGAACCATCTGTGCAAGATATCAATAAGAAACAAGAACCATCAAAGTGATCTATGGAAACTTACAGCTTAATCTCCTTCTCAGCGCTCTCAACAGAGTCAGAGCCATGGATAATGTTGCGGCCGACGGCGAGGGCAAAGTCACCACGGATGGAGCCTATGTACGCGTTCAGGTGAGCCACGTTGATTACGACACGAAGACGCACCAATGGGGGACTGGAGGGGGTTGGTAGCACCCAGCATGGCACGGCCGGTCTTGACGGCATCAAGACCTTCCCACACAGAGGCGACGACGGGTCCGGAGGCCATGTATTTGACCAAGCCGGGGAAGAAAGGCTTCTCCTTGAGGTCAGCGTAGTCTGAGGAGAGATCACGAATGAATAACATTCGAACAGGGACAGATAAGATAAGATCCTACGCTTCTCAAGGTGTTCCTCAGTGGCCTGGACGAACTTGAGGGCAACGAGTTTGAAACCACGCTCCTCGAACCTCTGGATGATCTTTCCAACGAGTCCGCGCTGGACACCGTCGGGCTAAAGGCAGAGGGCGTCCTCAACGACGGCCGGAAGACAAAGAGCAGGGAAAACAGACCTTGATCATGATGTAGGTGCGTTCGACGTTCGACATGGCTGAGGATGAGAGGAGGATAGTAGAAATGGGAAGCACTGAAGGAATTTATATAGGCGTCGATTATCAAAATCGTCGATCATCTCGATATGCCACCATTTGCAAATACACGCACACACAACTCCGGAAACATCCGCTCCGGCGACGAGCACAAGTCTTCAACACCGTCCACTCCAAAATGCTCTTTGGCCCCTTCAGCGTCTCCTTGGCGCCCTGTGTCAAGTCTTCCAAGACTCTCACCAGATGGCTCAAGCCCATAGCCAACTGGTATGCCCATGCCTCTGGATACAGGCAGTATGGCTTCAAATACGATGATCTCCGTGCGTCCACAAAGCTTCGCGTTTTCTCATTGAATAACCACTTATATAGTCGTTGAGGAGCGTGATGATGTCCAGCGGGTACGAAAACCCCCCATGATGTGCCAGCAATGATTTATTAATTCCAGCAACAGGCTCTTACTCGTTTGACTGTCCGCGAAAAGTACGACCGTGCCTACCGCCTGAAGCGCGCCTCCCAGGCTAGCGTCCTTCACGCTCCCCTTCCTAAAGAGCAGTGGACCCCAGCGTCAGAGGTGTGCCTGGTTGACTCGTTCCGTCTACTTTCACGTTTTATGAATCTTCTTATGAACAGGATATTCGCTACCTCAAACCTCACGTCATCAACGTCGTCAAGGAAGACGCTGAGAGGCAGTACTGGGACAACCTTGATGTGAAAAGGAACTAGAATGCTCGAAACGTCCGATACTCCTAGACCAACTTTAATGACAAACTCTAAAAACACTGTAAATCAAGTGCTTTGAAGAGACGTGCATGAATTTGCGTGTGCATCGCATGTGTTCTGTGTTCTAGTAATTGTTTCTCCACATTTGAATGCCGCGAGCTCCCCAGTGTCACCTAATCAATCAGCATTTCGCGCTGTCTCACGAGCGTCCTAACTTGCTCTCGGATCAACAAAATGCAGACAGTTCAATCTATTCGGTATCGATTGCAATGCATAGATGCCGTCTAAGATACTTCAAAGTTCCTTTCCTCTATCGATCCAAAATCTACAAATGGATAGCCTTGCGAAGAGGTGACGCGAGAGGTCCCTTGCCCTTGTAGAACTCGACGACCTTCTTGCCAACGGTGGCGATGTTGGAACCAGTGATGCCGAACTTCTCATACACCTTTTGATATGGTCCAGACGCACCCCACGCGGCCAGACCGAACTGCTCGTGGCTGTACTTCGCCCATCCAGCAGTCTAGGAAGAAGACAACTCAATAGTATCCAGGGTCTAACGGAAATATACATACCGAAGAAGCCTCGAGCGAGAGGATGGGAGCACCATCCCTGAGGACACCCAACTTGTACTCCTCATCCTGCTGGTCGAAAGTAAGCCAAGAGGGAAGAGAAACAACGCGAGTCTTGATGCCCTCAGCCTTGAGCTTGCCAGCCGCTTCGAGGGCAATTGCAACCTCGGAACCGGTGGAGACAATGGTGAGATCTTCATTGGCCTCCTCATGCAGGACGTATCCACCACGGAGAGCGGCCTGAATGGAGGATCCCTCAAGGTTGGGCAGGTTTTGGCGGGAGAGAGAAAGAACAGAAGGAGTGTGCTTGGAGGTTACAGCGACATAGTAGGCAGCGGAGGTCTCGTTGCCATCAGCCGGACGCCAGAAGTTAAGGTTGGGGGTGGCACGGAGAGCAATGGCGGTTTCGACGGGCTGGTGAGTAGGACCATCCTCGCCAAGGCCAATAGAATCGTGTGTGGCTGTGTATCAGGTTCCTCAATTATGTGAAGGTGGGATAACAGAATTTCTACTTACCGACCCAGATGACCTGGTGGCCGCTGAGAGCCGACAGCCTGACAGCACCGGAGGCATACGAGACGAAGTTCTAAATGATAAGAGGGGGAAGTGAATTCAGGTGTAACAATTTATTGATAGATACTAGTTACCAGGAAGGTGGCGACGAAGGGAATGATGCCACCGTAGGCGTGGAGACCATTGGCAATGGCACCCATGGCATGCTCACGGACACCGTAGCGGATGTATGTACCAGCATAGGTACCGAGTTTAGTGCTTGGGGGCTGGAAGTCAACACTTCCCTTGACCTTGGTCAAGTTGCTGCCGGTGAGATCAGCAGAACCACCCAAGAGTTCAGGTAGAGCGGGGGCGATGGCAGTGAGGACGATCTCAGAGAGCTTGCGAGACGCCACAGCAGGGTCCGAAGGTTTGTATACGGGAAGCTTCTTCTCCCAGCCGGCGGGGAGTTCGCCAGCGATGCGACGAGTAAGTTCAGTATGCTCATCAGGGTATTTCTGGCCATATGTCGTAAGATCAGCATTCCACTTAGCCTCGAGCTCTGCGCCACGCTTGCCGAACTCGGCGTAGAAGTCGTATGTTGCTTGAGGAACTTGGAAGGTTTGATCGGGGGCAAAGTTGAATTTGGACTTGAGGGCAGCAACATCATCAGCCTTGAGCGCTACAGTCAAAAATGAGGTGAGAACTAGGTATCAACGAGGATTATACGAACGAGCTCCATGAACCCCATGGGTGCCTTGCTGCTTGGAACCGTAACCAATCGTCGTCCTTAGACGGATGATTGTGGGCTTGGTGGACTCCTTGCGAGCCTCAGCAATGGCATTGTAGATGGCGGCAAGATCACTAGATTCAATCAGCCGCTGCATTAATATCACATCTACCTGCTAGATGATAACTCAACTTGTCACCGTCGTTAACATGGAGGACCTGCCATCCATAAGAGAGGAATCGCTGCTCGACGTTCTCAGTGAATGCGACTGCGGTGTCACCATCGATGGAGATGTCTACGTGGCAAGTGATCAATAGTAGAGCAATTGCAGTGATCCATAATCTGCTTACGATTATCATCATAAATCTGACCAGGAATAAATTACCAACGCGTCCGCAGCTAACAAATCCGGCATACGTACCACGATAAGGTTGCCAAGCTGAAGATGACCAGCAAGACTGGCAGCCTCACTAGCAACACCCTCCATAAGACAGCCATCACCAGTAAACACTACCCCCCAAAAAACTTGAGTTTTCAGCCGATCAGCGAGGACATCATTTCTGACCATAGGTGAAATTGTTGATGAGGTTGAAATTCTCCCGGTTGTACACGGCGGCGAGATGTGCTTGGGCGATGGCGAGACCAACACCGTTCGCGAAGCCTTGACCCAAAGGTCCAGTGGTAACTTCAATACCTGTTCATAGTGTTAGTGAACCTCGTCAGTTATGAATACTGTTCTCTGTACCGTCAGTATGGCCGACCTCAGGATGACCGGGAGTCTTGGACTCAAGCTGCCTGAACGCTTTGAGATCGTCGAGAGAGAGCTTGTAACCAAGGAGATGGAGGAGAACGTATTGGAGAGCGCAGCTACACCAACGTTATCCTCAATGCTTTCACGGACAAATAAATCTTTACTCACGCGTGACTGCGAAGTCATCGGTATCAAGATAATTTAAAACATAAAGAATACAACTCACCCGTTGGAAAGAACGAATCGATCGCGGTTAAACCACTTGGAGTTTTTGGGGTTGGCATTCAAGAAACTGGCTCAAATGAACTCGCGATCGAGATCGATTCCAAATGTACATACCGAGAGAACAGGACGTGGGCAACGGGGGCCATGCCCAGCGGCGCGCCTAAAGATGAGGTCAGATTACCAAAAATTGACTGAAGGCGTGAGATTGACATGCCGGGATGGCCAGAGTTAGCCTTGCCGACAACATCGACCGCAAGGGTACGAATGGTGGCAATGGCAAGGTCGTCAGCTGGATTTAGGGTAAAAGATGACATGATGGTGTTGGGGAGTAGAGATGCGTAAAAGATTGACTGGAGGGGAAATTATTTTATCTAATCTGCCCAGGGCCGTACTAAGATCCTTTTGCCTCGGGTGAACTCCGAAACTCCGACGCCACGAGGACCCGCGTTCACCTTGACTATTTCCTATGCACCCGCAACTCTCGGACAAGAAGATTGGTGCGGCTTTCTTCTCCCTTGTCTAACCCCAAGATTTATCGTGCAGTCTGCAAGGAATTCATACAGGCTCTTGAGGAATGTCACGCCAGTGGATGGGCCAGATTAACTGGGGGTTGCAACCAGCTCAAACATGATTTGAATTCGTGTTTACGAACTGAGGTACAGTCACTGTTCCGTAACTGTCCTAGAAGCGAGCTTATCTCTCCTCCAGCGTTTAGCGCGTTCCTCTCGCAACAGGGAAGAGGCAAAGGAACGTCGATCCAAAATTGAACAAGCATGGAAGGAATTCAATTCAACATGACGGCCGGGTACCCACATTATACATTCGGACTCTGGTAGTCCATGTATCATCATAATAATTGCATCTTACATGCTCAGTTTACCAGATCCTCGAAATGTAACAGCCATCCCGACCCGATTTCTTTGAGTAACCAGCATAGCTCGCGATGTTATAGGATGTCATACTTATTCTGAATCAGTCGACCACCACCATGCCTCATCTGCGTCGATATCTATTACATTGTTGCTGGTCATATATCACAAACTGTGCTAGAGTCTCTGTCAACCGAGATGGATCACTACCTCCCTTGTCCCTTTCTCTACCTCTACTCTGACACCAGCTCCAGTCTTAAGAGCCCCACCAATCACACTCTTAACTGCAATGTCACTACCGAATATGCTGATCGTGGCTACCTCAGTTTGTTCGCCCGAGACCGTCACCTTGATTTCTCCCGAAGTTCTCTCAGCCCGAACGATCCCGATAATTTCCGCGCCTTTGCCACGCGGGATATTGGCTTCGTAGGATTTTCCTTCGGCTGGCTCATAGAGTTGAACTTCGAGCCCTTGGCTATAGTCATAATCAGGGCGGCCTGTCCCTTGTGGGCCTAGACATAGAACTGTTCCAGGTCGGACCCAGACAGGTATCTCATCAAGAGGCACAATTTCCTTGACCCAAACTGGGCCTTGTATCGTGCGTTCTGGATGGAAGAACAAGGTCCATCGTCCTGCGGGAATGTAATATTCGACCTCTTCTTCTTGCGACACGAGCACGGGTGCAACGAGAAGGCTGGGACCTATTTAGGTGTTGGTCTCAAATCCGTACGTCCTGAATCAAGACTCACCCAACATATACTGCCTGTCAAGATAATGCGTGGTCCTATCATCAAGGAACTCCAAGAACATTGCCCGTTGGAGGGGATGTCCCTTAGCATTTGCTGTGATAGACTGCGCTACCTTAGCGACATTTTCTCAGCCAAGTTCTGCCATCCTCACCAGGTTATACAAGTAGGGCATCAGGCGATGCTTTGCCTCCACAAATTTGGACATGCTCTTTGCAGCATCCTCACCGTAATTCCAGGGAACCCGGTAAGAGGAGGATCCATGCAACCTTGAATGTGATGAGAACAGGCCGAACGCTACCCACCGTTGGTAGATTTCAGGTGGAGGATGTCCCTATCATGTGCAACGACCCATAAGTACCACTTCGAGCTATTATTGCCGGCGTACGCACCTCGAAACCACCAATATCATGCGATGCATAACCGAAACCTGACAAAGTGAGGGAAATGGCGCCACGCAACGCTTCCGCCATAGCCTCCCATGTCGACTCGCAATCCCCTCCCCAGTGGACAGGGAATCTGTCGCCTTGTCAACTATCTGTTCAGAACACAAGGATTGAAATTTCAACCTTTGCCCGCCGGTCGCCGAGGAGCGGGCGAACAGAACAGCTTCGCCTTCTCCGAACCGTTTCCGAAGCAAATCGAAGACCATTTCATTGTATATCACCGCGTAGGTATTGTGCATGCGCATTGGGTCGGATCCGTCATGGAAGACGACACTTGCGTGGGGGATGCGCTCACCAAAATCAGTCTGAGCAGACAACGGATGAGAAAACCCGCATGGGAATGTGATACATCCTTCCTACCTTGAATGCGTCAATGCCCAAGTCAAGCAGAGCTGACAATTTATCAATATACCACTTGCGGGCTGCGGGGTTAGTGACGTCCACAACGGCCAGCCCTATGTAGGTTCAGGAGCGAAAATCAATGTTTAATTTCGAGGCCGATCACGCATCGCGTACCCGGTTGCCAGAGGTCCCACCTGCTCGAAATTAGATATCAATCACTCGGGAATCAAAGAATCCTTACTGCCAGGGAGTTCCATCTGTCCTCTTGATAAAAAAGCTACCCTCCACACCCTCTTTGAAGATCGGAGACAATTGGGAGATGTAGGGGTTAACTAGAGAAGAATACGTGATCAAACAAACCTTCAAAAATGGAAAGAATTCCATACTCCAAGCACAAATCTTCACCCCATACTTCTCCTTGATCTCTGCGAGATACTTCTTGGGGTCAGGGAAGTTGTCGGGATCGAAAGTGAACGAACACCTGTACTGTTTTGAGCACGTTTTTAATGGCATGTATGCGAGATTGCTGACCATTCATATTGTTTCATCCAGAAGCAATCCAAGTGGAAGACACGGACTGGGCAGTTTCTTTCCTGCATCCCTTGCAGGAAGCTAGATACTGTGTCGCTCGAATAAGACGTCAGGAACGACGTTGAGAGCCACAACCCGTAGGTCCAGCTCGGTAGAAGGCTACATACATCCACAAATTTTGAGCTCAAACTCAATATCGCAAGAAGGATTGCACTTACGCAGGACGACCAGTCATTCGGGTGTATTTCTCCAGAATCTAGCAAGGAGAGCTTTCGCCTACATCTGAAATAACAGCGGCGGTACTTACCTCAAGAGGCGTCTCTCCGTAGATGATGAAGTACTCCAGGCTACTGCCTGCCACCGAGACTCCAACTCGGCTGACCTTCTCGGAGCCAACTTCCACCTCGACCTCACCAGGGTGGTTGATGAAAACACCATAGTTGTGGTTGGTGATGTAGAATGGGATACATTTGTATGCCTGTTCACTCGACGTTCCACCATCTTGATTCCATATCTTGACGGCCTGGCCTGATGCAAATTGTAAGTCACCGCACGCAAGATAGTCAGTTGCTCACCATTCTTGATTAGTGCGGTGAATTGTTCACCAAAACCATAGATGAGTTCTCCAGGGGACATATTGAGCTCAGAATTGATATATCGAATAACTGGAGGCAGTGGCGCTGGATTGGGGTTTGAGGCGAGATCATTGGTGAGGCACGAAGTATTCGAGGCCGATCCCAAGGTCCATTTCGAGGGTACATCGAACAAAGCCTGGTGTTTCTCCCCAGCAAATGTGAGGATGCGTTTCGGTGACTTGAATGTGATGGTGTAAGGATTTTCAGTGATCTCTGCAGTCAATCCACCGGTCGAAAGAGACAGCTTGGATTCATCCCGTTTGATCGAAACATCCGGGATGGGTTTGGCATCCGGGAAGAGAGGAATGTTTGGGAATGGCTCGATGTGAGAAAAGTGGTCGATCTTGACTCCAACGACGCCTTGCGTAGGCGAATGAACTCGAACACTCAGAACCGGCCCTGCTGCTACGTTAGCTAACCAGTCGAATAAGCATTTGTCGGGCTGGACAGACCTCCAAGAGTGTCTCCGCGGTGTCTGATCGGCCGGGTCGAGACTTGGAGGTTGTATCCGGTATCATCACTTGTTGCTTGGACTACTTGGAGTCCGTAGTAAGGCTTAACGCCGTTTTTCAGAAGCCAGAAGCCGTCCGTGAACTTCATTGAGTTTTCGAGGCAGATACTTAGATTCTGCGATGATCTTATAGTGATTAGAAGCGGGCGGCCCGTGAAACCCGGTCAGAAGTCTCAGGAATTCTCCCTCTTTTACGCGGTCCGGTGCATTGTTCTCGTGTCAAATGACCATTGCTTTTTCTCGTCAAAACACGGATCTTAATTTTTTTTGAGCTCAGATGAAGTCAACTGTTTTCGAGTTTTAGTTCTGACTTCGATCGATAGAAGAAGATTCACGTAGTACAACCTACAAGCAACAACGCTTTGTACTCTGATGCATGCTCTTACCTTTCTATTTTATGTAAATGTCCCCTGGCACATTAGATTTTGTTGTACTCTAAATGTGCGACAAAAAGTTAGTTAATACTACTGACATGGATTTCTGACGGTGTGTGAAAACCTGACGAGGTAAATATTCCCGGAAGCCACGGTGGGACAGAAAAGCTCGTAGAGGATGTTAGACAGTTTACTGCCACACAATATCAAGAGAAAGCTGATTAGTAAAGAGACTTTGAGGAGATTTCATCCTCTATTCGTTACCCCTAATCTGGGGTTAGGGCTCAAGCTGTCCTACTTTTTGAATTCCTGTACCAAGATCACGATGACTTCGATCCTATGGGAACTCTTCCTTTCCCTATCTAAATTTAAACCTTCAATTTTTGTTCCACTTGGACAATCGGGCATCCAATCTGTCGTTCCAAGCCCCCTTCAGCCCCCTCAGTCTTTCAGAGCTCTTCTTGTCATTAATCTTGATGTCGAGGATCCAGTTTTTGAAGACATTCTCGTCGTCCGGAAGGCCCTTCCCATCCGTATAGAGCTCGATGAGTCGATCAACAAGGTCCGCATTATTTTCCAGCTGAGGGAGGCGTAGTCCTCGAACAATCGCATCCTTGGCAGCGTCCAGATCTTCCAGCTGCTGATAAGCTGAAGCCTGTCGAAGATACCTGAAAGGTCGTGTATCATACATATGCCACAGAGCAGATTGACAAGGTTGACGTACGCTTTAGCATAATGGGGATCATAATATTCTGCTGACTTTCCGTCCTCGATTGCTTGCTTGAGGTTGATACCATCCCCTAACATCATGTGTGCAGCTGCACGATTTCCATGACAAAAGGCCAGTTGCGTCTTTGCCTTGACCTGGTCATCATCACTGGGATTCATACTCAGTGCATCAATAAGCGCATCAATCGCGCCCTTGTAAGCCTTCAAAGCCCCCGGCCTATCCTTGCGCACAAAAGCACTGTTCCCAGTAGCCTTGAGTTTATCAGCAGCAACAAAAGCCTTGCGTACCCCATCTTCATTGAGCTGGTAAACACCCTCCTTTACGGTGTTTTGTTCCTCTTGAGTTTCCAAGCGCCAATGGAACGGCTTAGGCAGTGAATCCAAGAAGGGCTTGAGGTCCTTTACGTGTTGTTGGAATTTGATTGAAAGCATCAAGAACCAAGGAAGCTCAGGCCTGAGCGGCGCCAACGGCTTTGCGATAGCACGACGAAGAGCTCTAAAACACTAAATATCAACTCGAACCCTCGAACATGCAGGACTCACTGAAGAACAGTCGCAGATGTCGGGAGGCCTTCACATTCATGCGTTAACCGGAACCTCTCCCGATCATCATAGCAGTAAATCATGAACACCTGCTGCGCGCCGGGAGTAGAGTGGACTTTGTTATCAGGTATAGGCCGACCGGCCTTATCAACAGCTCCCATATGCTCAAGCTGGAGAACCCAGAACGACTCGTGACGGATCGTCTTGGCAAGCGAAGCATAATCATAACTGCTGAAATCAGTTCCTTTCTTATCGTCAAGGTCAAGATTACTCGTGCTCTGCATCAGCGCGTCCATCTCATCCGGGTTTTCAGACATATATCTAGATGATCTCGGTTATCAGCAACATCGTGGATAGCCAAGAACTACATACTTACTTCATAATTTCCCCCATGTCGACCTTTCCTGTCACGGCATTTGGAGGAATTTTACTGGCGATGGTCTGTGGGCGCGTAAGATCAGCGTGGCGTCATAGCGTTCGTTTCCACGGACAGAAACGCACCCGCAAAACCTCTGGATCCAGGCCACCGAAGTCTTGCGCAATCTTCTTCGCTGCGCGTTTCTTTCCTGCCATTGATGAATTCGAAGAGATAGCTGTAGAGGAGTCGGGGCAAAATCGGGGTCGGAAAGTGAAATACTAAATTTACTAAATTTAGCACGTGGTTGGTCGCAAAGTGGTGCGCGCGCGCGACGACGCGTCTTCCATGCAATCCTTTGCCTATTTCACAGCATTTTTTCGTCAGAGAACATAAATCGTCGCGTAAAAGTATCACCAAATGTCAATCACTCGCGAAACCACTTCCGATTTTTCTAGCTTCAAAAATTACACATCTTGAACGCAGAGTCACTTGTATACAACATATTTTTGGTTATACTCCAACAACCAGCCAGTCCCTCTACTGATCTGCGCCACCCGTCCCCAACACGCCCCAAATTCTATCCTCAACTTCCCTCACCACCGAAGGTTTAGTATTCAAACTCGTCATAAAGTACGCCACATTTCCCAGGGTTCTATAATGCACCGAATACGGCGCGCCCCCCGGTGCCCCCGTCGCCATCGCATGCTCTGCATCTTCTTGCAAATGCAAATATTTTAGCGGTTCAAATACGTTTTGTGCTGCATGTGATGTGTAATCTAGATCCCAACATCAACGACTGGAATGGAACAACAAAGAGAATAAATACAACTCACCCTTCGTCTTATCGACAACCTTGATCGCCAACACACACCCAAGCGCCATAACCTCTTCCACCCTCTCCACCTCCGACAACCTCCTTACAAACTCCGGATCCCAGAAACTCCAAACCGACCCCTTCTTCTCACCACTATGTTCTACAACTCCCCACCGTTCCTTTGCCTCCCTCCACTCCTCACTCTCCACAAGCTTCCCAATCTCTTTCAACGTCGCATCCGCAACCTCACACCCAACCGCATGCGCACTATACGAATGGCCATGCAACAGCGCCTTTTCCTTCCCCTCTCCCCAAAACGCCTTGAAAATGACCTCCCTCGCAAGCGTCACAGCAAGCGGCACAAGCCCGCCCGTCAACACCTTTGCATTCACCGCTATATCCGGGAGCGCACCCAACACCGGGCCAGTGCTCTCCACACCAACCCGATAAAGACCCACAAAGACCTCATCGTACACCACCGGCAGACCCTTCCAATCCTCTCCTTCCTTACCCTCGCCCTGTACAGCGCACAACCCAAGCTCCTTCCTTCCACTCCTCACAACGTCCACCAAGACACGCTGGAACAGCGGATCCACAAACTTCATTCCTCCGGCACCCATAACAAGAGGCTCAATGACCAGAGCGGCCAGCCTCGGCCCATTGACCCTTCTCCTCTCCTCCTCCAACTTGCCCAACATTCCCTCCACATACTCCCTATACACCCTCTCCAACTTGGTCCCAATTCTCCCTTGCACATCATACACCCCGTCCACGCTCTCAAACCCATACCATCCCTCTCCCTCTCCCTCTATCCCTGATGGTACCTTTACTCCCAACTGTCCATTCACGAAAGCCACAGTGGGCGGGTCAACCCACACACCCCTCCCCTCATGCCACTCACACGTATAAACCCCCTTTTTCTCACACGCATCCATCGCTCCAATCGTGTCACCATGATACGACCCCGTCAAGCCCAGCACCCCCAACCTCTCCCCGGTCGTGGGCGGTACACCCATCCTCTTCGTCCACGCCCGCAAGGCCATCTTGATCGCCACCTCCATCCCCGTACTTCCGTTATCAGAGATGAACACTCTCTGTGCCCATCCCTTGCCAGGACCGCGCAACAATGCCTCGGTAAGGCGAAGCGCAGGGAGGTGCGTCGCGCCAGGGAACATGACATGACCGTATCGTCCGGCGGCGCGTGCAGCAGCGAGGGTCGTGTTCGTATGTGCGTGTCCAAAGGTCTGTGTCCACCACGAAGCCGACGAGTCGAGCTGGGGACTCAGTAGAGACGTTGTGGGAGACGCAGGATTTTTAGTGTAGATGCTGAAAAAGTCAGAAGAGGCACTGTCAATGACGTTGACGTCCGCCTCGGATTGAAAGTGGGCGTGCTGGACGAATGGCCACCAGACAGAGTCGAGGGTGCGTCGGGGCATAGAGTCGAGCTCGGCAAGGCGAGATGTGTGGGCATCCTCAAGGTGTTTTACGGCATCAAGAGCACCGGTTTCGTCTGTCGGAGGAGCCATGAGTCGCTCATAGTAAGCGTCTGTGGACTTGAAGTTTTCGTGTGGGTTGGATAAAAGAGCAGGTGGTTTTTCAAAGGACCCAACCCAAACGTTGCGTTCTGCAAAGTATTGTTTGAGGTATTCTTCGTTGCGATAGTAGGAATCACGAAAGAGGAGGACTGCGTCGACAATATAGCCACGAAGAAGGAGGGCCTCGTATGCGGCGATAGTGGTGGAGATGCCGCCGAGTTTAGCGTCACCGATGAGGATGGTGGGTAGAAAGAGAGGACGGTATGCCTCGACCTGAGTTGTACCAGAGAGTGTGGGACTATGTACACCTGTGGAGTTGAGCACGCGGAGAGGCGATAGATCAAAGATAACATACCTCCGGCTGTCTCGACATAGAGATGGGCTGAATGGGAGCTGCCATTCGCAGTGCGGCGAACATAGCTAGCTATCGCATTGACAAGAGTTTCATCGGAGATCTGGCCCAGTTAGCTGAGAGCAAAGAAGAGAGGGTGGACATACTGGAGGGCGATCGCTTAGTTGTGCAGCAAGATGGGGACTGACTGGATCGTCGTATTGGTAGAGGCACTCTGTAAAGACGTGCTTTGACGCGGCATGGCGGCGTACGTGACTGCGGGGGTAAGCAATAGCCGCGATGGGGGTTGGGGAGACTCACGCAGTGTCTGCGTCGGCGAGCTGGCCGGTGCTGACGGGCTTGAGATAGTAGACGGGGGTGCTGCGTGCAGATGCGCGGACGAGGGCGGTGGTGAGGACGGTCTTGCCGACGTCTGTGTTTGCGCCAAAGACGTGGTGGGCACGGAGATGGCGGAAAAGAAGGGACATGCCGGGCGGAGTGAAGTGGTGCACGTGGTTTCGTCGCCCCCACGTGCCCACGCGATTGATTCTGAACCAGCATGCAGCCCAAGACGCCGTCGCGCAGAACGCGTGCGCGCTCAGAGGCCAAGACGCCGCTGACCCCGTCGCTTGTCAATGCCATTGGCAACATCTCACTCAACCCCTTTGTCGCCTCTCGCCCGTCCTCGCCCATCAAGCGCACCACCTCGGGCTCCATCCCCGTCTCTGACGTCCTCCAGCGCCAGGCAGGCGCAGGCGTCATCCGCAAGGGCGGCGTCGAGAGCAGGCTCGACGTCGTCACCCGCGACTACGTGCCCCCGCCCAAGCCAGAGCTCAAGCGCTCCCGATCAACCCCCGCCTCTGCCCGCCGCGATCGCTTCATCACAAACAGAGACAACGATTCCGACGTCGCCGCCACCCTCGAGCAGATGCATCTCAATCCAAAGTCTGCCTCTCCAGGCCACACCGCCCGCCTCGTGGCCGCCACTGGTGTCCCCCTCAATCGCCGCATCCTCGGCTACCACGAGCAGCCCCCTGCCGCCTCCTCTTCCTCCGATTCCGCCCTCGCACAGCACCGCGAATTTGCACGCCCCCTTTATGCCCAGCGTGGTGCCTCCATCCCCAATTCCATCGGCGCCACAAAGACCCGCAAAATCCCAACCCAGCCTGAACGTGTTCTTGATGCCCCAGGGCTCGTCGACGACTTTTACCTCAATCTCCTCGCCTGGTCCCCCGCCAACTCTGTTGCAGTCGCCCTCGAGGGCTCTACCTACATCTGGAAAGCCGACACTGGCGCCGTCACCCAACTCGGCGACGCTCCTGAAGGCACATACGTCTCCAGCGTCGACTTTTCCAACGACGGCTCCTTCCTCGGTGTTGGTCTCGGCACAGGCGATGTCGAGCTCTGGGACGTCGAAGCCGGCCAGAAGCTCCGCACCATGACTGGCCACCAAGGCCAAGTCGCCACTCTCTCATGGCACCAGCACATCCTCACCTCTGGCTGTGGTGACGGCAGCATCTGGCACCACGATGTCCGCGTGCCCCGACACAAGGTCATGGAGCTGCTCGGACACACCGGTGAAGTCTGCGGCCTCAAATGGCGCTCCGACGGCGAGCTCCTTGCAAGTGGTGGCAACGACAACGTTGTCAATATCTGGGACGGTCGCGTCGGCGATGTCGCAGAAGGTGCCCGCGGTAATGCCAAATGGACAAAACGCAATCACACTGCAGCTGTCAAGGTATGTCTGTCCACATGTGCTCTACTCATCTAACCTGCCTTAGGCAATCGCCTGGTGTCCCTGGCAACCCTCTCTCGTCGCATCCGGCGGTGGCACAAACGACGCCACTATCAACGTATGGAACACCACCACGGGCGCGCGTCTTCATTCTCTCAAAACCCCCTCCCAAATCACTTCTCTCCTCTGGGCACCCGCCAAAAAGGAGATCTTCTCAACACACGGATTCCCCACCAACGCGCTCATGGTACATGCATACCCATCCATGGAACGCGTCGCAGAGATCCGGGACGCGCACGACGCGAGGGTGCTGTTCAGCTGTCTCTCGCCAAATGGCGATGTCGTGTGCACCGGTGCTGGAGACGAGAATCTCAAGTTTTGGAGGATCTGGGACGCGGGTGAGGAAAAGGCGAGGAAGAAAAAGGTCGTGTCGGGTAGTGAGGAGGTTGGTGGAGGCAGGATTAATTCGACGAGAGAGGGTATTTTGAGCATTCGGTAGTGTGTTTTCACTGACATGATATTTATACATGGTCGCTATTTTACATGTTTGCATTGAACTAGTAGTTTCACCACGAGTGATGTCCTCCGCTGACCAGGATACTAAGAGGGGGTTAGAAGAGGTTTGGACGCCAAAAATATGACATACTCGCTGCCGGTGCAGAAACTGGACGCGTCGCTCGCAAGCCACGCGATGACTCCACGCAACTCGTCAGGACGTCCAATACGTCCCATCGGGTTGAGGTTCGACCACTTTTCAAGGAGATGAGGCTGGGTGTCGAGGTATGCAGCAGTCATCCTATGTCTCTGATCAGCAAACATAACCAAGTGTCAAGACGCGACAAACTTGGTGTATATATGTCCCGGTGAGAGAGAATTGACTCTGATGCCCTCACGGCCCAACTCACAGGCCATACTACGCGCCATCTGAAGTACCGCCGACTTGCTCGAGTTGTACGACACCCACGCATGATCCTAGACCCCTCATCAACCATCTTCACTCCACACAACCCACACAACCCACCCACCTTATTCGTAATACTCCCCGACATACTCGCAATCAAAATAATACTTCCCCCATTCCCAAACCTCCTCATCTGTCTCCCCGCCGCCTGCGCAGTCCAAAGCACACCATCCACATTAACACCATAAACATCCCTAAACTGCTCCGCCGGATACTCCAAACAATCCGTATGGGCCTTCAAGACCCCCGCCGCAGCAACACACACATCCATCCTCCCCTCCTGATCACCAATCTCCCTCGCGCGTTCCCACATCCCCTTCTGGTCCCTCACATCCGCACGAACGTACTCCAGCCTCCCGCCAGTCCCGAGCTGCTCGACGTACGAGCGCGTCTTGAGGAACTCTTCCGAGGGTTCCGAGGGGAGATCGAAGCAGTATACCGCGCGTGCGCCGGCTTCGCAGAGCGCGAGCGCCATTTCGAGCCCGAGACCCCTGTTGGCGCCTGAGACGATTCCCACGCGGTCTGCGAGCGAGAATTCGTCGAAGAGTTTGGGGCGCGGGGTGACGCTGGAATCAAGTGCGGCGGCGACGCCGATCGGTGCAAGAGGTGAAGTAGATTGTGCTGGGGGTGCGGGTTTCAGGAGAGGACGGGAGAGGGAGATGGGTCGGTGCAGGCGTGGGGTGGCCCGCAAGGCCAGGCGAGGGAGGACCGTGCGAAGAGGGGAGAACATGATTACAGTGTGGGACGTAAAAGAGGTATTTTTATAGAAGTTCGTTGGGCGGCTGACCTTATGACATTGTAGAAAGTTCGTCGTGGAATGATTCTAGTTGATGGCCCGAAGCACTTTGGCATTTCGTACGCATGTACTTGCACGTACTGAGAAGTGGTCGCTTGCTGTGTTGTTGAATCCACTTATCTCCGCCGAATCGACCATGCGAAAACCCGAGGAAACAAAAAGATGTATGTAGTCCATGGCTATCACAATACGGTTCTGAAATCACCACGCTGTACATCCACCATCAATTACAATGCTGTACACAACCCGTCAATTCATAGGATGAATCATGGACAATTCTGCTCACTTGCTCCCGGTACAAAAGCTCGATGCATCACTTGCAAGCCAAGCTACGACACCACGAAGCTCATCTGGACGCCCAATGCGCCCCATCGGGTACAAGCTCGACCACTTTTCTAGAAGTCCAGGTGAAGCTGCAAGAAGTCTTGCCGTTAACCTGAATCACGATGAATGTAAGGTTAAGCATACGGATCTAGAAGTCCAGGTGAAGCTGCAAGAAGTCTTGCCGTTAACCTGAATCACGATGAATGTAAGGTTAAGCATACGGATTCGTAGAAGGCTACGAACGGTGTGTAGATGTGTCCTGGAGAGATGGAGTTGACCCTGATGTGCTTTGGTCCCAATTCACAGGCCATGCTCCGTACTATTTGGAGGAGAGCGGATTTGCTCGTGTTGTAAGGAATAATGGGACGATCCTAGTGGCCGGATTCATCAACAGGAGCTAAATTGCATGCATATGCTTACCTTGTTGGTGAAGCTACCTGACACGGACGCAATGATAATTATACTACCAGAGTTGCCAAAACGGAGCATCTGCTGTCCTGCAGCCTGAGCAGTGTACAAGGCTCCATTCACGTTCACCTCCATAACCTGTGTTGTTGTCGCTGTTAGATAAATCCAGCGTCCAATCAATCAGACCCCTACCTCTCTGAAGGCCTCAGCAGACTGTTCCAAACAATCCGAGTCCTCCTTGACAATGCCAGCAGCAGCGACGCAAAAGTCCATTCTCTCCTCCAAATCCCCAATGTTCTTGACCCTAGCCCATATCCCTTTCTGATCCCGCACGTCCGCACAAACATATTCGAGCCTCCCGCCTGTTCCCATCCTCCTCACATACTCCTTCGCCGCCTGCCACGAGTCTGAGGGAGTATGTGGTAGGTCAAGGCAATAAACTGCACGAGC
This sequence comes from Termitomyces sp. K1Ag, assembly GCA_017657315.1. Classification (NCBI taxonomy): domain Eukaryota; kingdom Fungi; phylum Basidiomycota; class Agaricomycetes; order Agaricales; family Lyophyllaceae; genus Termitomyces; species Termitomyces sp. K1Ag. The sequence goes on along the minus strand of JAGGAR010000003.1, from coordinate 59,854 downwards.
ACCTTGTTCGCAGAGAGCTAGCGCCATTTCAAGCCCAAGACCGCGGTTTCCGCCAGAAACGATTCCCACTCGGCCAGCAAGGGAGAACTCTTCAATGATCTTGGGACGGGGAACAACTTCTGGATTGGCGGCGGCGTGCAATGCGGCATTGACACCAATCGGAGCATGAGAGATTGACCGTGCAATGGAGGTGGATGTGGATTCAAAGTATAAGAGAGTACGGCTTGTCGAGAATGTTGCATGATGATACGGAGAGCGGATGGAGAGAGGGCCTAAAATCCGACAAAATGCCACACGAGACAGCATCTTCACTGACAGTAGGGTATTCAACAACACCAGGTTCTGTTACATAAAAACTCATTTCATGGCCCAGCTGATAGTTCCAGCGCCGAATGCCAGACCCTTCACACGGCCCGTGGCGAAATCGGAAGTATGTGGTGGGGAAGACTTCAGGATAAGTAAAGTATCGCGGTCACTGGACTGGTAACGATCCTTTTACAAGTTCTGACACCAGACGACACATGGCAAACTTTCGAATAGACGAATGAGAGGGAATGAGACGTGCAAAAAAAATAGCATAACGCGACAAAACAGTTGAAATGATCGGCAGCATGTTGTCGGGATTCGGACCATGGTCGAATCAAGTTCACCATGCATGATAACCCCCACTGACGACTATGCTAATAATCACGAGGCGTCAGGCTGATCTTCAAACATGAGTATATGCCACTCACTCGGATCCTGTACAGAAACTCGATGCATCACTCGCCAACCACGCAACGACCCCTCGGAGCTCGTCCGGCCTACCTATACGCCCCATAGGTTTCAAGTCAGACCATCTCTTCAGAGTCTCGGATATGGTGTCAATTCGCCCTCCTGTCATTCTACGTGTCCTCACATTAGTAAATTCGCAATGACATTCAGAGGGGTATACGAACGCGGTACGAATATATCCTGGTGAAATCGTGTTGACGCGAATCCCTTTGCTTCCGAGCTCACATGCCATATTTCTGGCCATTTGAATGACGGCTGCTTTGCTTGCGTTGTACGGAAGGACGTTTTCACCCTGGCAATCCGTGAAAATTCAGTGTATCTATGTACGCCGGACCCTAGTTGGATTAGGACTAGCCCTTAGAGCCGCGCTGCCAGCAATGGATCCTATCAAGATGATACTGCCTGGACTTCCGAATCGAAGCATTTGTTGCCCTGCGGCTTGGGCCGTAAAGAGCACCCCATCTGCGTTGACAGCCATAACCTACACGAATCTGTTGGCTAAGAGTCGTCTAGAAATCTGCTGATTTCATACCTCTTTGTATTCGGCTGCTGAACAGACAGAAAAGTCCACACTTCTCTTGTTAAGGACACCAGCAGCGGCAATACAGACGTCCATCCGTCCTTCTCTATCCGCGATATCTTTCACTTTATCCCATATACTCCTTTGGTCCCGCACGTCGGTAGAAACGTATTCCAGTCGAGACTCCGTACTCACTCTGTTCACAAAGTCTCGAGTACTCTTCCACTCCTCTGGTGGTCGCGAAGGCAGATCAATGCAGTAGATCGCTCGAGCTCCCAGTTCACAAAGAGCGAGCGCCATTTCGAGGCCGAGACCACCGTTACCACCAGTGACAATGCCCACGCGATCTTTGAGAGAGAATTCCTCAAAGATCTTTGGCCCTGGTACTACTGTTGGGTCGCTGGCCGCCTGAATTGCAGCACTGACGCCAATAGGCGCCAACGGTGAAACCGACTGGACCGATGGTGACTGTCGCATAACACTGGTTGTCTGTAGAGTGCGCGCACGTATGCCCATGAAAACTAGAGGTCCAGTCATTCTTGGAGAGGCCCAAGCAGTTACAGCCCTGAGAGACAACATCATGGTAAAGACAGGCTATGATAAATCGCGGGGCGACCCATGTACATACTATATACTACCAGGAGGCGGAACTTTCACTTCGCTTCCTGAATCCCTGAATCAAGCTTCCAAAGTCCAATAATCGCACTCCCGCAACTGATTCTCAGGAGTCGAAGGGTTGAAGAAGACAAAAGACGGATGTTATTACTTTCGAGATGAAACTCATGTGGCGACAACTTATACATACTTACGCTATGGCAATCGGTCATCTACTGAGTTTTCAAAGCTCCGAGCTCGACTTTTTCCAGACTCCAAGTATGCGCTGTAATGGCTTCAAATGCGTATTACCATGCCTGAAACCCTCCACCGACAAATATGCTAACAAAAAAGGGTGTGAATTCGAATCAAATTATTGATAAGCGCCACTCACTTGCTTCCGGTACAAAAACTCGATGCATCGCTCGCTAACCATGCAGCAACGCCTCGAAGCTCGTCCGTCCGACCAATTCGACCTAATGGAGCCGAATCAGACCACCTCTTTAACGTCTCTGGTTGTTTGAGGTAATCTGCTGTCATTCTAGTAACCTATGGTATCAGCACGAGTCCAAACAGGTATGAAACACACAGACGGGCTACGGATGTATCCTGGAGAGATTGAATTTACGCGGATTCCTTTGCTTCCGAGCTCACATGCCATGCTCCTGGTCATTTGAAGCACGGCTGACTTGCTCGCACCGTATCCAATTGTATCGTCTTCCTGAACAGGTTCGATTAGAACTCTGGCCTGTCTTCCGATCCGAGGACTCACTTTCAGGTTGCGATGTCCAGCGATCGATGATATCAAGATGATACTCCCTGGATTGCCGAATCGAAGCATCTGCTGGGCCGCTCCTTGGGCCGTGTATAGTGACCCATTCACATTGGTATCGATGACCTCAGACACCTCAGTCCCTCTTTGCTAGTTTCAGTAAACCAAAACACACCTCTTGGTAGGGACCTTCAGGGAATTCGACGGCCTTCTTCAATACCTTAGGGAGAATGCCTGCGGCCGTGATACACACGTCCATTCTTCTCTCCTTGTCTCCAATGACTTTTACTTTGTCCCACATTCCCCTCTGGTCTCGCACATCAGCCGACACATACTCCAACCGACCACCTATCTTCTTCACAAAGTACTCGGTGCTCTTCCACTCCTTCGATGGTTCTGAAGGCAGGTCAAAGCAGTAAATTGCCCGCGCTCCTAATTCGCACAGCGCGAGAGCCATCTCGAGGCCAAGGCCACGATTTCCGCCCGATACAATTCCTACTCGATCTTTAAGAGAGAACTCTTCAAATATCTTAGGTCGTGGCACTATTTTCGGGTCAGCAGCTGCCTGGATTGCAGCGTTAACGCCCAGGGGAGCCAACGGCGAACTGGACTGAGTCAACGGCGGCTGTGACATGACAGTAGTCGTTCGGAACATGCGGCGACATGACCTCTGCATGAGCTGAGGATTCAACAGTACTGGGGCAGCGACACTGTAGATATTTCTGAGTGGCAACATTCGAACAGGCATATTTTGTATTTCCGAATACCGCCTTTCTTTTATAGCTATTGCAATCACCCTTCCAAAACTTTCTCATGTCAAGAGAATATTTGTTATTGGTCTTCGTTGACGTATATCCTTGGGAAAATGTACACGTACTGAGTCTAATAATACAATGGAAGACTCCATGAGAGGAAAATGAGTTCACGAGAGTTTGGGTGTGTGAATAAGCCAAGGCACGACCCTGGCATTTGCGACGCGTAAGAAATGAGCACCGTGCCAGCTCGGCATATCCTTCCCGTTCCATTGATCGACCATCTTTATGATCTTGTCATTGACATCAAGTTCAACGACGACAATGGAATCAATAATCTGGAAGCTGAGAAAGTAACGATGTTGAATAATAATCAGAATGACTCACCTTCTTCCGTTTCAAAAAGCGATAGGTATATTCCTGTGATAAAGAGAAGACGAGTCGATTAGGTGAATGTGTCGACGACATAACCCGCATTGACAATGTCTTTGATTCCGAGAATAGTTTGGGCTGACAAACGCTGAGTGAAATTGAGCTTGTACGATTTCGGCAACATACCATGGCAAACCACTGGGACAGGGATGAATAAATTTGAGAGACAGGAATGGCTGTACCAAGTGTCAACGTACTTGAGCTGCGTACTCGATGTATCCTCTACATAGCGATAATGGATCCTAGACAGGGTTTTGACGAAGAGAAGAAACCAAAAGGAGAAGTACGTACTTCAAAGACAGCATCGGGACTCCATGTCCTTTCAAAGATTTCTACTGTCGGCCGACACTCGTACAACTCTCGTAGATCATCCAATACTCTTCGGTGGTCTGGCTTCAGTTGCCTGTGGTTTTCACCATGGTCCTGACTACTTGTCCTGCGCTTGAGAGGAGATTGATGGTCGAGCTTAGCACCCGAGTAGTGTGCTCCTCCAGCAACAGAGTCTACTAGAGCGGAGGTATGGATAGGAAGAAGAGGTGGATGATGGTAAGTTAGAGTGGGCGGCGACGGGGACCTTGGAGGAATGGATGTGGCGGAGCCTCGTGAAAGTGTACGCCGATGCTTTGACATGGCTGTAAAGTTATGAGCAATGACTGTGACGTAATATGAAGTCATGTTTGTGTATACATAACTACAATAAACACCGAGACCACATCGGGGATCCTTCGCGAAAATTACAGAGCTATACAGCGCATGCACCGTTAGAAATACCATGGCTCGATCCTCTCATCATACAATTAAAGATTCTAATTCCCATTAGTCCCTTGCCAAAGCCCATACGTTTTCCCTGGCGTCGTTTGCCATAAGCGAATCGTGCCTTCACGGCTCAAGTCAGTGAAAACTCAGGAAAAATACATGGGCGAGCTCTCACCGTCCTCTGAAAAACGTGTCAAGTTTGGGGAAGGCAAGGTCAGGGTGTGCAGGACGGGATATGTGGATCGAGGCTTACCACTTCCGCTAGCGTACATCTCACCATCGGGACTAAACTCCACGCAATGCACAGGTCCATGATGCCCCTTCAACACTTCCCGCTCCTCACCGTCTATGCCATGAACGCGTACCCACTCATCTCCAGAGTTTCCAGTCACAAATCGGTCTTTAAAAATGGGGTGGATAGAGGCGGAGGATGGAGAATAAGGCAAGGTGAGGGTGTGCATAGCGTTTCCATTCGGCAAGCCTGGAATGAACGCGACGGTGTTTCCCGATGTAACTACAAGACGTTGAGTTGGTGCCGACCACTCCATCGACGTGATGGGGCCGGGGAACGTAAGAGAAGTCGTTAAATTTCGTGTCCGGAGATCCCACCACCTAGCCATGATTTGAATCAGGATTTCGTATGTGGAACAATAAGAACGCACTTGATTTTGCCATCTTCGCCTGCGGTGACACCAGTGTGGTCGCCGATCCAAACGACACTCTTCACCATTCCATCATGGGATAATATTCCAGAGTCGCATAAAAATTCCGGTTCTGCATCTGGGCGATTAAGATCAAATATCCTAACTTTCTTCTCTTGGCCACCGGTTAAGAGATGTGAGGCTGTTGGTGATAGGGCGATGGTCCGGACAATATGATTGTGGGGGAAAGAGTGTATCGCTGATCCTGTATAGGTATCCCAGATTTTCCTGAGCAGGTCGAAAATTTATTGAGATGAATAATTGGATTAAAGATCATTTTGAACATACGCCGTGAAATCTGCGCTACCTGTAACAGCTCGGGACGCATCGAGTGAGAGCTTGGTGCTCCAAACGGCACCCTTGTGACCGAGGAAAGTGCCGATCCAGTCTCCAGTCCATTCTCTCAACATCGGATTTCCATCTTTACAGCTGGAGACGAGTAAATAGGTACCATCGTCTTGAATTCCTGAAAACGATAGGTGTGTGACGGGTCGTGTATGGCCTGGTGCCACAAGAGGTGTAGACTTCTGGTTCATTGACATTAAATCGTACTAAAGTGGAGTTTGTCGTCGTTATGCAGGCGCGCCGCGCACTGGGCTGGAAGAGGAGAACACGGAATCAGCTGGTGGTTGTATCCGTGGCACACATTCACTTTCCTTTTCGAGAAATCACTTTTTCTTTGCACCTCTTTGTCTATCTCCATCATCCGTCTGGGCAGAGGTTAGCAGAATGATCACTATCAAGCTGATATTCGCGACGTTGACAAGAAATTTCACGTGTGACACCCTTGGGACTCACTCAGAGTCACTGTCAGATGTTTCGCGTACTGAGCTGGCTGAATACATGCACGATTACGGAATTTTCGACTGTATATATTACAGGCCGCGCCGATAATCAACCAGGCTATATGTAGTATTCGAAAGGTCCGGAAAATTTCCTAAGTATCTCCACCATTTCGTCCTTTTCAATGTGAGTGATTCATCGCGTCCGCCCACACGGCGGATCTTAAACCCCTTTTGACATTTTGGATATCTCAATCACCAGAGCACCTAGGCCTACCCGCTTTGGCTCTCTGTTAACTCAATCGGGGCCCTTTAGTCTTCCACCCGGCCGGACCTTCGAAACTCACGCCGTCGAAAATAGAACCACTCAGAGATATCGAATAATCCAACCAGAGGTAATCTACTTATTATATCGATTGTACGATAAGATGGGAATTTGTACATGTTCAACTTTCTGTCATATGTAGGACAAAAATGACTCAGCATTATGGCCAATGGATTTAAACTCCGCGGCTGTCGGGTAGAGAATTGCGCCATCCAGTCAAGAAATTACTACAACTGTGCTCATACGCGGTGCCGATCACGAGAAAAAAACAATGTAGTGCGTAAGAATTACACGACCTAGGTCCACGTTATAATTATCACGAATCTCTGGGTTCCAGAAGGCATTGGAGCTCCCTTCTCGCCGTTGAACACAGACCTTGTCACCTGAGCCGCCGTTCACTCATCATCATCATCATCATCATCTCACACGGCAAGTTCTCATAAAAGCCTGTACCTCTTCTTCTCCGCCCTCCTTTGCCATGCATTTCCCTTCGTCGGCTAAGAAAGTTTGTAAAAAGATCATCGGATACCCAGAGGAGATCGTCCCTGTCGTGTCTGTCAAGGATTGGGTAAACGACCAGACTGCCAATCCCAAACAACGCGTCAGTCTATGGCCGCTTGTCGTCAACGTTGCTCACACTTTTCCCAGGTCATAGACTACCTGATCAGCTTGTTCCCGATTCTACAATGGATCACGCGGTACAGTTAGTATAACCTTCTCTGTCCCTTCCAAGAACCACCAAAAGAAGACTAAAATTCCATCTACTAGACTTTGGCTGGTTGACGGGTGATGTAATCGCTGGATTGACTGTCGGAATAGTCGTCGTTCCACAGGGTATGTCGTATGCTACGGTGCGCTTCTTAATTACTCTGTCGAGAATCTGACTGATTCCAACGACATCCTTAGATTGCTACCCTTCCCCCGGAGTATGGCCTTTACTCATCTTTTGTTGGCGTCTTGATTTACTGTGTAAGGTGACCGGCTGTTTCTCTTAGATCCGATGATTGAAACTGTATCCAGCTCTTCGCGACGTCCAAGGATGTATCGATTGGCCCTGTCGCTGTCATGTCCCTCACTGTATCACAAGTTATCAAGCATGTTCAAGCTGCGCACCCGAATGAGTGGTCTGGGCCGACTATTGCGACTACACTTTCGTTGATTACTGGCTTCATCGTCCTCGGCATTGGCCTCCTCAGAATCGGTTGGCTCGTAGAATTTATTCCTCTCCCTGCCGTCAGCGGATTTATGACTGGCTCTGCCATCAACATTGCAGCTGGTCAAGTTCCTGGACTGATGGGAATAACTGGATTCGAGTATGTTAACTACTATAGATGTCATATCTGCTGACTTACTTCTTTCTGCAGTACACGTGCTCCAACGTACCAGGTCATCATTAACACCCTCAAGGGACTTCCGAGAACTCGACTCGACGCCGCATGGGGCTTGACCGGCTTAGTTACCCTTTATTCAATCCGTATGTTATGCGACTTCTTGTCGAGGCGATACCCTCGTAGAGGCAAGATTTCTTCTTTTCCCTTCGTTTCTTGGGATTCTAAATCATATTTTGCTTGACAGCTCGCTGTTTCTTCTTCATAAGCGTCATGAGAAATGCTTTTGTCATTCTAATTCTCACCATCGCTGCGTGGCTGTACACACGGCACAGAAAATCTGCCTCCGGAAAATACCCAATCAAGATTTTGCAGACAGTTCCTGCAGGGTTCAAGCATATCGGACAACCATCTACGGAACACAAACTACTTACCGCCATAGCTCCTGAACTTCCTGTAGCAACTATCATCCTTCTTTTGGAACACATTGCTATCTCTAAATGTATGCCATTCATTTTATGGTTCGTTCTCTGTTAACATCACTGATCTAGCGTTCGGTCGCTTGAATGGATATAAAATCAACCCCAACCAAGAGCTCATTGCTATCGGTGTCACGAACACAGTTGGCTCCTGCTTCGGAGCATATCCTGCCACTGGCTCTTTCTCTCGCTCTGCATTAAAGTCCAAGTCCGGCGTTCGTACCCCGGCCGCTGGTATCATCACTGCCCTTGTCGTGATAGTTGCACTATACGGTCTTACGCCTGCCTTCTTCTGGATTCCAACCGCTGGCCTATCCGCCGTCATTATTCATGCGGTCGCCGACCTCGTTGCATCGCCGTCTCAGGTATTTTAGATATGGAAAATTTCTGTAGACTTGATCCTTACGAAATTTTGTTAGGTATACTCGTTCTGGCGTGTTTCCCCGTTGGAATTCCTCATTTGGACGGCAGCTGTGCTCATTACAATCTTTTCATCCATCGAGAACGGCATCTACACCTCGATTTGCGTATCCCTCGCCCTTCTCCTCATTCGAGTTGCCCATCCGCGGGGCTCCTTCATGGGTAGAGTCAAAATCACTACAAACGTTCTCAACTCCAAAGGCATCGAGACCCGTGAGGTGTTCGTCCCATATAGCAAGAAGAATGTCAATCCTCACCTCAACATCGAACCTCCTCTGCCTGGCGTCATTGTCTACCGTTTCGAAGAGAGTTATTTGTACCCTAATTGCTCCCTTGTCAACGACGCTCTTGTCGACTATGTCAGGGAAAATCTACGTCGAGGAAAGGACATGAGCGACGTCAGTGCGAGCGACCGCCCATGGAACGATCCTGGACCTAGACGTAACGCCGGTACATCGGAACAGGAGGAAAATCTGAAAAAACCGGATCTCCATGCTATTGTTCTGGACTTTTCTCAAGTGTATGTTCCTATTTCGTCTGGCTACCCTGACAAGATGATTTATTCTGCGTTTAGGTCACATATTGACACTACTGCTGTCCAATCGCTTATAGACACACGTTCCACAGTGGAAAGATGGGCTGACCACCCTGTGGAGGTGAGAGATTCTTGGCTTATTGAATGCTCACAGCCTGACTTCAGCATATCCAGTTCCATTTTGCAACCATTCTTTCTCCATGGATACGTCGTGCCCTAACAGCAGGAGGATTCGGTCTCGGAATATCTTCTTCTAGAATACTTCCTGATCTTGCTCCCGTCATTCCTTACGGAGAGAACACCACCAACTTTATTACCGCTCAGAATGTCAATTTGACGCACGACCTGGAAAGCGGCAGCGTTAAGAAGTCTCATAATGAGTCGGAGTCGGAGTCAGAGCCAGAGCCCATTATCTCGGAAGACACGCCTTTCTTCCACATAGATTTGGTATCGGCTGTCCGCGCGGCGGAGGATGGGATTGGGCGTTCTGTTTCTTCCGACTGATTATACTTTTTGTGGGTTCACGAGGTTTACGAGATGACACGATTTAATACATTTGTCAAGTACTTGCATAATTTTTCATGTAATATATCCAAACCATGTATGTTTACACATCCCTGGTGTATTAAGCAAGGAATTGTCATAGAATGACGAAGTGGAGTTGTCAAATTCGGTCAGACGAACGGAGTCGACTGTTGATCAGAACCTTCAGTTTATGACATGATAAAATCCGGAATTCTTGTATTGCCTACACGTCGCACTTTTTCCTCTTGTCAAGCTGTACTCGCAGGCCACAATAAAGTATGACAGTTTGACGGTACCTCAGACAATGTTACTGATTTACTTGCGGTTCGAAGTGGTCGAAAATCAAACAGAAGAAAGGCGCAAATGATGCCCAAAAGAGCGTCATTTTTGGGAAAGCCGCTCGAGTCAGAGTCTCTTGAAATGTATGCAGATATATAGCCATGCTAATGTTGTCTCTTAGGATATTGTAATGGCCGCACGCCGTATATGTTTTCACTTTCCGTGCTAGTCGTAAACTGACACCTTACAGAGGGAGGAGGCACCGACCCACTTAAAAATTTGCACCTTGCTGCTGTGCTCAAGCGTGCGAAAGATATGGATGTACCAAAGGAGAATATTGAGAAGGCCCTGGCCAAGGTTCGTTGTATCGAGAGCCAACTCAGATTCATTGACATTTTTCTTAACGTTGACCTCAAAAACCAGGCTAGCCGAAGTAAAGATCAGAGTGGTGACACTTTCGTATATGAGGCGTTGGCTTTCAACTCTGTTGGTCTCATAATGTGAGCACTGTTTAGTTCTGTGTTTTTGCAGATGTTGATAATTGTAGAGAGTGCGCAACAGATAACAGCAATAGGACGATCCATACCCTTCGCGAGATTCTGAATGACTATGGGTATTCTACCTTCCATATCTCACAGGAATTCCCTTCTGATACACAACAGAGCACGACAGGCCCCTGTCAAATTCATGTTCAAACGCGTGGGCTATGTGGCCGTTTCTCCAGTTGATGCTGCAGATCAGAACAATCAAGATGAGCTAGTAGAGACTGCCTTAACCAACGGAGCTATCGACTTTGACAACATCGAGGATTCTTTGGGTTGTTCCTTATGGGCAAGTAATTTATCTTTCCTTCCGAATATGATATTTACAGCTGTGATTCAGTTCACCTGCGAACCAGATGCCTTATTATCATTATCTTCTGCCATTACCCAAAGCTTTTCGCGGAAGTGGAATGTAGATGTCAGTGAACTTCGGTACATACCATTGGAAGATAGCCCTGAGGTTTCTGAAGAAACTCAAAACGATCTCAAGGGACTCGTCGATGAGCTAGAGAACAACGAGGATGTCCTTCAGGTGTGGACTAGCTCGCAAGACGACCATTGACAACTTCTTAAATAGGTATAAATATAGGGTACATCCAATATGATTACGATAATTGCATAGAGAGAGATATTGGATTTCAGCTGTGACGTGGTTCGACGCCTGGGACAAGTGAAATCCACGATGTGCCTCCTTTTCCTCCTAGTTCTACAATTCCAGCTTGCTGTGCTAGCTTAGTGTAGTGACTCAGGTCCGGAACGTTAGCAGGAAGGTCTTGCTTTGAAAGGACTTTGCCCAAGAGAGATCGAAGAGGTTGTTCTTCACCCCTTTCTTGTAAAAGGACGAGGGCGGCAATCAATGGTTTGAATGAGGGAAATTCGTTTATATCTTGAGAAAGACACCTTGGAGCTGTTTGAGCACTATGAGCCCTTCGACACTCCAGTTCTTGCGGGTGCATCTTCTCGGGAGCCCGATTGTCTAATGTGCTGTTTGAATAACCTGAAAAGCGGGCATGCTGGCGATCTACAAGATATGGGATAGTCGACTCTTCCGAGTCATGCCTTTTTGGAGAAAGGTTGGGCTTTGGTGACCGCGGGTTTCTCACTTGCTCTATGGCCTCATGAGAAGTACTTGAGAAGCGAGTAGAGCCGAAAGATTTCAGATAATTCGGGGCGTTTGGGTCGCGAGTCGATGACAAAGCTCTGAGGCTTGGATGCTTCTCGCTCTCTTGGAGGTCAGGACACAAAACGGCTTGAGCAGAACCAAGGATTAGCGATTGGTTGTTAGCATTCCTCCTCCAATTTTGTGCCGTTTCAGAAGGTCGTATAAGGGACTTGTTCGCTGATTTCTCATGGGGGCTTTGTCCAGTCGCTGGATCGTGATGAGTCTTCGGAAGAAAATTTGTATTATGCACCAGGGAAGATTTCCTGCCTTCAAGCTTTGAGGTTTCCATACTACTAAGAACTATGAGTACAGTCAGAAAGTGATGTGGTGCAGAATCGGTAGAAGAATAAAGACCTGCTTCTCGGTCTGACTCGTGATTCAAGACATCCTTCTGCCAGTCTAGGACAAGACAACCAAGGATGGCAGATTGAGCATTCGTATCAACAAGCACGGTATCGTATCCTCTGTTACGCAGCGCTAAGAGAGGATAAGTAAGCGGCACGAGGACATTTGACATCAGTACAATCGTTGCAGGAGGGGATATATCGAGAGCGAAAAGGAACATGTCTGAGAACGAGTGTTATCAAAAGCTACGTGAATGAGGATCATAGGAGTCAACCCACCTGCGGTCAGTTTTGCGACTAAAATGTCGGTTTCGTCTTTATTATACTCAACAAAATTTATTTCGAAAGAGAGTGAACTGCTCTGAAATGCAGTAAAGGATATATCTTCGCCAAAGACTGGCATGTGGTACAGGTTGAAGCACCCAATTGCACCTCGCGACTCGGCGACGGCGCAGATATTCTTTATTGCATCAACTTCTTTATAACCCTTCGGTATCTTGCATGACTCTGTACGTCGACTAATTGACCACTGAGCGGTGAGCTCCTAAAGCCGAGTTGCTCACCATAGTCCCACAACACAGCAACTTGCGGCACCATACAGGCCAGGACTTCCAAAGAGACAAGGTAGATTAACTCCTTGAAAATGTCCAGAAAAGATTCTCTATCACCGAGTCTCGAGGCCAGACAAGGCTTCGTGGTAGTCAAAAGAGATCAGTAAAGGATGTGCATACTTGTGGGCTCTGGTTTTAATAGATCTGCCATCTTCAAACACAAGGTAGGATAATTGAGATCGAAGGATGTTATAAAGTGACTCGACTTGATTCGTCAATATCAAATGCACTGAAGGGACGAGGCACAGAGTTCCAAGTTTGGCAGCACCCTGGACTCAGGACCATGACAACCGGACTTTGATCAACCCATCTTTGCATTGTGCCATTCAGGCCGCAGCGCTATCCATGCACCTCCCTCTTTCCCGCCGAGCTCAATGATGCCCGCTTTTTCTGCTAAAGCGACGTACTGTCCGAACCTCTCGGTACCGGCCCGTCGGTACACCATGTTATCCTTACTAGCCAGCTCAAGAGCAATCCCAGAACGGAACGGGCGAGAAAAACCTTTTGAGCGATGGAACTCGAGTCGTTGTACCAGTAAGCTGAATTGAGATGGAACCGCTTTGGGGTGGTTCTGCTGTGTCGGAGGAGTCGAAGCCGACGCTGAGTTTCCTTTGGAAGTCGGCAACGCTTCATCATCAGGATGTAACTGGGTATTCGGTGGGATCGGAGGTTGATTTGATGGCGGCGGCGTGAGAACGGCACTAGATGTGGTTCCCAGCGTTGGGAGATTCTGCTGATTTGGGGCTGTGATCAAACCTTGGCTTGAAAGTGTAGTAAAAATGGAAAGGGGCGACATGTTCCCAGCAACAGAAGTCTTCTGGGTGGAGCTCTGTGTCTGAGCAGGAATGTACGTGGCGGATCCTCTAGCCGTACTCTCTACCTGGTCTTCCGTGGGAGAAGGCTTGCTCGCGACCGTTGCGGTCGACGATATCTCGTCCGTAAGCAATGTCGCAGGGGCAGACCTTGTCTGTGAAGGGGACCTGGTCGGAGATGAAGAGTCTTCGGCTTCATGTGATGTAGGCGTAGCGGGCCGCGGATTAGAAGGGGTTTCCTTTGAGATATCTCCTCCACTCACACGTGAACCAAGGGGTCCATAGTTGTGGGCGGCGCCGCTGCTTTTGTAGCGTAGGTGGTCCATTATATCAATATCAAATTCTTCGTCATTTGGCCGACCGAAACGGCGTAGAAAAGAAGGAAAGTTCCTGTTCGATCTCTCTCTTTGGAAGTGTGAGACAGAGGTGGTTCTATAGTCCTCTTGAGGAGGTACAGGGCCATCTCGCGGTGACCAACAATCATCCACTGCATCAGCACCCAACACATCATCGTTCCAGTCCAAAAAAATTGACGCCTGTGTCTTTAGACTTGTGTGAATCCCAGGCAGAGATATTATCACAACCCTATATCGACGAAGTCGTAGTATAGACACTGCATACGCAAAGTCACGATCTCCTGATATGAGTATGATAGTAGATGGTGGGGGGTTGTCAATAGCATAAGCGAGCATATCCACTGAAAAGATAGATGAAGCTCAGACGACTACGGTTTCAGCGCGCTTTAACTTACCAAGCATCATTTTATCTGCGACATCCTTGCGACCGTTGTGAGGGCAATCCGTTAGAGACACACCTGAGGACTGGAGTTCCGAGCGAAGGACAAGAGATTTCGAGAACGTAGCGGGATCAGACAGTTCTAGGTAAGCCTTGAATAACTTGATAGTCCCGAAACAATGAGCAACATGGCGTATTTTCTTGACAATTTCGTATCCAGTGTATTGGGTAGCAGCGGCGCAATTTTCTGGAGCTTACATGTTCAACAATATTGCTCGCGGACAAAAATTCGAGCTAACCGTAGTCCCAGAATATTGCCACGTCCTCGGATGGCATCTCCGAGTGCATGAAGGTGAGGACCACCTGTCCATCTCGCCTACTTCAGGAAGGCATATAAGGGTATTCACGGGCGTCAATCACATATCAGAACCTTGTCTTTCACTCGGTAAATGAACGCACTAGTCACCGAGTCACCAGACTATGTACTTTCCGATGAGCGGTGAATGAAATTTACACGTGATCATATAATCGGCCCAGGCATGCCGATGATAGGCAGAAATACAACAGTTAAGAGGGAAATCTAGAAGAGCTGGCCCACTCCGGCCGGAGAGATACCCACGCATTACTTCCAGACCCTCCTAACGTGACTACCCCAGCTTCCTCTGCCAACAGCATGTACGACGCGAACTTGCTAACTTTTGCCTGTGCATAAAGACCCTTGACCTTCGCGAGATCAGATCCCAAATCCGTACGCATCACCCGATTCTGCTTCTGTCCTTGAGCACGCTTCTGTAATGTTGTGATCAATGGTAAGAAGTGAGACGGGGCAGGTTTAGCAGCTGTAGGTCTTGGTGGGGGCGGTCGCGCTATGGGACTAGAAAGTGGTTGCATCGAAGTTGCAGGAGCTGGAAGCGTCGGTTTAGTCTTAGATACAAATACATTGGGTGGAGGCGTAGAGGGAACAGTTGCCGCGGGTGCAGGTACAGTTGTCGTAGTCAGTGCAGAGGTAGCTACAGGAGTGATAGGTGCGGCGAGCGCAGCCGGTACAAATGGCGATGGGGTTGGGTTCCACAGACTATTAGCTCCTACCGATGGCACTGGAAGGGATGTGGATATTGGTGGTGGAGTCTCCACAACCGTAATCGCAGGAGCTGAAGTCGAGGACTGCGCAGTTCGGGGCTCCTTCGTAGTTTCATTTTCTGAGAACGGGAAACCTCGAAGGGCTGGTTGAGATGAGCTTTCGAAAACAATGTCGCCATCAGTGACAAAGGTAGGCTCAACTGGCTTATGCTCGGGCGAAGGCGAAGGCGTTTGTGGTGCTGATTGTGCTGATTGAAACGACCCAGCGGGGGAATACGGTCTAGAAGTCGTTCTCGAAGGAGTCCGCCAAGGGCTTGTAGTATTGGGGAGCGTGTGGTCGTGACGACCGCTAAAAGAGTAAGTCTGATGATCACGATTAGACGTCCGGCCGAGGTCAACGCCGTCCTCGTATGCATCGTTGATGTCACGGTCTTTGCCCTTTCGATCCGACTCGGACCCGACCCCATTGATTGAGGTGGTTGACAGATGGCGCGCCCTCTGGGGTGCTGGCGAAGGAGCAAGCGGCAATTTGTCGCCTTCGCTTTCACGCAGAACCTTTGCATTCCAATCGAAGTGCGCATCGGCTTGTGCTACTAGGCTGCTGTGTGTATCGGGGGGACACAATACGACAACTTGGTATTTGCGATGGCGTAATGTGGAAATGGCATAAGCAAAATCTCGGTCCCCAGAAATAAGAAGAATAGTTGCTGGAGCTGGGTGGTCAATCGCAAATGTAATCATATCGACTACAAAAACCGGTCAGTAATCTCAAACTTTTTCATAGCGACCGTATGGCAAACCAAGAAGCATTTTGCTGGCAGCTTCAGCCCTTCTACGGTGTGGACAATCTATCAAGGCCACCCCAGATGCCTGTAATTCTGACCAGAGTCTTAGGGTAGACGATACTTCAAGGTAAGCTTTGAAGGAGATAATAACCCCAAAGTTATGAGCTACGGAGCGGATTGCCTGTACTGTTTCGTGTCCGGGAACTCCTGATCGAGGCGGTAGATTCTCTGCAAACACGTCAGTCCAAGCATACTTCTAGACAAGAGAAGGACGTGCCGAAATCCCAGAAAACAGCAACGTGCTCAGGTTGTTGCATGGCGAATGAGATGAAATTCCTGTCTCTGCACTTGTTAAATCCTTTAAAGAAGATCCGGAAGGATGCTTGTACAGGAACAGTCTCCGATTGCCACGAGGCACATAACGTACCCAATGTGTTGACTCACACGCTACTTGAGCATGTTTAGAAAGTATGGTCGGAGAAGGCACGGGCAAAAAGAACACGCCATTCTTACTTAATGGCAACAAACTTCCGTTATCGGAAGGTGACCGCCTCGTCAATGTGTACAGAGTTCGTTACCTATTCTCAGAGTTGTTCGGTGAGACAAGCCAACAATATCATAGCCCTCCATGACAATGATGAGGGCCTCGATCGAGAAATGGACACACGCAAGTCATCCAAGTGAGGTCCGATACGAAAAAGACCATGAACGCGCTTTGTCAATGCCCAGCCTGGCAGCGTGTCTCGATGTTGATGTACATAAGGGTCTTCAACGTTGACATGCATCGAGCCATACCACAATCATTCTGAATCGAAGGGGTAAAAATATCTCGATTTATTGTATGTTCTTGCCCAATCTAGCGAGATGGTAATTAATAGCAGGTTTTGGTAGTTTCTTCGGAAGCGGCTATGAGGTGCGAGGCAAAAGAAAAGGAGTCGTCAGATACAGACAACCTGGCAAGGAGCAATAAGCAAAACGCACTGTCGTCCGCATGCAGTGAAACAAGGTCTCAGCCGCATCTTTGCACAGGCCCGTCGAATTAAAGTCTTTGTGCGCAGCCCAGCAGCCGAGCATGGCAGCCAGCTGTGGCCCACACATGTTATGTGCGGTATCTGAATGGCAAGACATCAGTGGGTTCTAGACAAGGAAACGTGCAAGTTGACGAACTTTTTCGAGGCCGGACCTTAAGGTTTTTTATGTGAATGGTCATTGCAGCGACGCGCACACTTACATCGGTTGCGCCAAAATTGTAGTTAGCTCACGTGATCCATTTCCAATATCTCCACGTCATTTCAAGGACTGCTTACATACTATAGACGCTGATCACAACGACTACATAGCTTCTTCACCAACGCGCTTCGTCCTTCGCGGTCCCGCCATTGCAGAAAGATGCCCTCATCCTTGAACAAGAACAATTCCGGTAAGTGCCATGTGACACATTGTCGACGAACATGCAGCATCTCAACGTAATATGAAATAACAAGCGGTCAAGCGTATTATGCAGGAAGCCAAGGAACTAGCAAACGACCCTTCTACAGACTATTCTGCCGCCCCATTAGAAGTGCGTGACATTTTATCCCTCCCAATTTAAACGCTTGAAGTCAATGCGTGTTTGATATCTAGGATGACATATTTGTCAGTCATGCGCGATCTACTCTCGCGATATTGAACTGAAGCTTGGCCCAGGAATGGCACTGTACACTACGCGGGCCTGCGGGTACCGAGTTTGAAGGAGGGCTGTATCATTTTCGTATCCTGTTGCCCGCAGAATATCCATTCCGACCTCCATCGCTTATGATGCTCACGCCGAATGGAAGGTTTGAGCTGAATACCAAGGTAAATCCTGGTCACGATTCCATTCAATGTAGACTGACCTTTGTCGTAATGTAGATCTGTATCAGCTTTACGAATTGTGAGCGCCTTTTCAGACAGACCCTTGTAACGCGATATTGACGCGAGCTTTCAGACCACGAGGAGCTATGGCAGCCAGCATGGGGCGTTCGAACAGGTGTGTCATGTCTGCAGATGTCCACGGCTGTCTGCTTATGCACTGGTAGCTATTATTGGACTCCAGGGTTTCTTTCCTTTAAAGGGGCAGCAGGCCGTCGGCGTAGGGTCCATCGAGTACCCTTCGGCAGAGCGAAAACGTTTAGCAACTCTGTAAGCATCTCTTACCCCCTAGTATTTGGACTCACATAAACAGATCACGAGAATGGGTCTGCCCCCATTGCAAAGAGAGTAATCTGACATTACTACCCGACCCGCCGATCGCAGCGAGTGGCAGTACAGTTCAAGAGGATACCAACGTCGCCGAACCCTCACCCGCCCAACCGGAGGCCGAAGAATCAGAACCAGCGCCGGACCCTGAGTCTACTACCACTCCAGAACCAGCGCCGGAGCCCGAGCCCAGAACCACTCCAGAGCCAGCAGTCATACACAGCATCGACACTCTATTACCTCCGGGAGCTGTTGCTGGCCAGACCCGGCCGGGACCATTTATCACACGGGCTGCAGTAGAGACACCGACTACAATACGTGCGACGCGTAAACCGCCGCTTGTACTAGTGGACGGGGCGATCTGTATGTTGTTCGTAATTGCATTTGCGATCATATACCGTAGGATGGTGTAGTCATCTTCAACTTGTAATTTGTATTAGTTGTAGGATAGGAATCGACCCCTTTGTATTGTGTCTGATCGAGTCTAGATATCCGAGACGAGACAAGTGCGAACTACCGTGATCGACAATTATATATTTCAGGTTCGCGAACTTGCACGGCGCGTACTGCTTGATGGCCGCCCCAGCACGAAACTCCTCCATCAGTCGCAGAAAGTCCCTGCAGCTGCCCCATCATCCTGTCGCCGCTCCCATCCCTCCCTCCTTGCTCCAGTCACCGTATCTTGATTCACAGAGCATCTTCCAGCGCACTCTGTCCGCGCCACGCTACCCCACCGAAGAAGATGAAAAATGGCTTCAGGACACCGTCCCATTAGGGCACGACAAGAAAGGGGGACGGCTTTCTACATCCTCCACGTCCTCATCCAGTTCTACTGCTACCTCGGAGGGTTCTACGCAACTCAGGCCGCAGAGTATTGGTCCCACTTCTATCCCTACTTCTCCACCAATCGCCCGGTGGCGACATCCACGCCACATTCTGTCCTCGACCTGGCACGATCCGTTTCGGGTGCGGTCTGTATCATCTCTAGCGGAGCAAGCCGAATCTCTTGAGAGCATTCGCCCTACCCATATCCCGACATCATCGTGGCGACGTCCACGTTACATTCTACCTTTGACCTGGCACGAGCCACACCGGGTGCGGTCTGCACCACCATGTCTAGAGGATCAACGAATTCTCACACGTAGACCCTAGACTTGTCACGATTTTTCTTTTCTATCTTTACTTCATTGGGATCCAGGGAGGGAAGCAAGGCCCAGGTATTTCACTGCTATCCACGCTCACAGATTGCTATGTTGTTCACATTCACGACAAATTAGCTCAATCTAATAACTTCTAGAAATCATCGCATACATATACTCATGATTATTCACGTCGCAAAAGTGTTTTCCTCACCAATGTACAACTGACACACGTCAAATATTTGTAGTATACTTCACGATACTGTAATCCATCCACTACTTCTTCTTGACGTCCCGAAGACTGAAAACAATCAAATCTTCATCCTCCAGATTATAGCTCGCAATCGAACTTGAGTTTGTAAGCATCTTGCCTTCGAAAGACAGTCTGATACGTGACGCGCCGACAGTACTGTCGATATGTCTTGTAATACGATCGCGAATCGTTGATACCAACAGATCGAGGGATAGGTCTGGGACTGTAACAATCGATCCATCGAGTTTCCATTCTGGTTTTGACGGTTCCAGGGGAAGCTGAACCCGGAGTGAGATGGGGTGCTAAACATTGGTCAGCATTGACTCGAAAAAACAGAAACATGAAAAGTTTTGAAAAGAGTTTCAACTCACAGGATGCATCGTGATCCAATCTGCCTCTGGATACAGCTGACCACCTGGCAGCTTGGCAACTCGTTGGCGCTTGGCCGGAGGTATATCATCTGCACCACCCTCCATTTCGTCTGCAGAACGGACTTGGCCTGCCTGTGCCTGGAGCGCTCCATTGGCCGCGGCAAGAGCTGCCATACGGGATGGATGCAATCCGGGAGCGGGAGGCTGATAACCGAAAGGCTGGGCCGCATCCATTCCTTGATAGTGCAAGGGCGGTAACATAACAGGGGGCTGATTTGAATACATGGATGCTGGCTGTGGACCTGATGAGATCGTGGCTGCTTGATAAGCACCTGTATTCCCCGTAGGTTGAGGAGGGGCTGGAAGAGATGCAGGCGCAGGAGGTAAAGTAGCAAGGGGTGGTGGGATAGCCGCAGGTCCAATACCTGGTCCAATGGCATTCGAGTCTTGGCTGTAAAGCAAACATTAGCACTTAGAACAAGCAAGATTGTTGCGATGACTCACGGTCCAAGGCCCTTTGCACGATGAAGAGCAGCAATCTGCTCGTCGAAATTGACATTCGTCGAGAACCGGTCCAGAGTATTCGCTTTTGACGCTGTGTGACCATCCCAAACCACCTTTTCTCTCTCCTTGCGTTTCTCACGTTCCTCCTCTTCCTCCTTCTTCCTCCGCTCCTCGTCTGCCTCAGCACCAAAAATGTCCACACGCGTACGTGCGAGATTTTTAAGCGACGAGACAACGTTGGCGCCACGCTGCAGCTCGGATGCCTGGGATTTGCGCAATTCCAAAGCATCGCGCTGTTCTTTCCAACGAGGGTCCAAAAGCTCGATCCGCATGTGTTCATCCAATTCGTCGACAGCAATAGACTGCCCACAAATAGAGCAAGTCGTCATGGCAGCCTTTCCGCTCTTCTTGTCCACTGAAGAAGATAATAGTTATTAACGAGAAGATTCCAGAGCGGAAAAGGCACTCACACTTCGGTACATAGTCTGTCCGAATCTTCATGGGTCCAGCAGCATTGAGAGTACCAGATTGGAGTGCTTGTGCCCGTGCAATTTCCCTCGCACGCGCTTCCTCCTCGCGCTTCTGCTTGGTCTGCTCATCTTCTGGCTCCTCATCACTCTCTTCCATCGCCGCATCATCTTCTCCACCACTAACTCCAACACCACCGACAGCAGCTGCAGCCTCAGCCTCAGCTGCCGCTTGGCGAGCACGGTGTGCCTCCACGTCCTCCGCAGTAGTCTCCATGATCATTGCTGCCATCCTCTTCTGTGCCAACGTCATATTCTCGACCTCCTGTAGGCTCATGGGGCCCGGCAACTCCAAGTTGGCATCGGCAACAGTAAATTCAATCGTCTGAACTATAGCATAGTCATGCCAGTCAATTTCGGCGAACGCAACTAAAAGGAAGGAACGGTCAATTCAACAATAAAACAGATAATACGCGACGCACTTCGTTCGGCCTCCTGGTCATCCTGACGCTTCTTGTCCTTTTCACGTTTATTCTTCTCCCATTTTGCGTGTTTTTTTGCTACTTCTAGTGTCTTCCAACGTGCATCCTCCTTCGTCCGTTCCTTCAGCTGTTCCAACACCTCCCTATTAGGCTGAAGTATCTTGGTGTATTGCTCCACCAACCGGTTAAAATATCCGAAAAGTGAATGGGTAGGGCGAAGAAAGTCGAATTGGTAGTTACGCCCTTCTCGCACGGATAGATTGGCGAGGAAGCTTCGGCCTCTACATGCGCTAAACAATGCAGTGAGTTTCATAATGTCACTGTCCATACTAGTCAGTCAAGCAAAGCATGAAAATGATCAAAAACATACAGGTCAATGCTGCTGATGTTTGGCATGTCCATGATGAATTCTGGAGGCGGTGGCTCCACTCCAACATCAACCACTTGGACAGGTTGAGCATCACCATTCTCCTTCTCATCCTTATCAGGAGTTGACTCATCTATCTCTCCCCGGTTGATTTTATCCATTCGATGTCGGTAGTACGCATGGTAGGGGTCAACCGGGTTAAGGAAAGAGAATTTGGGGTCATTCCGTTGGCCATCACGGATTTTATCCTCAAATTGCGGAGGGTTGGCAGAACGCGCGACAAAGAGTGCAGTCCTATCAATAACGGCTACATTACAAAGAAAGGTGTCAAACACGTATGAGCTGCTGGAACAAGAGAGGTGCTTACACTTGATTTCCGGTGGAGGAAGAATGAGACCACTCGAGAACCTCAAAGAGCCGCTGCCACCTGCCAGCTCCATATGAATGTCAGAGACACCATTTGTGTGCACGCCGTTGGCCAGGGGAGGTACAGTATCGACAACAGCAGCCATGGTTAAGACCAACACTGAATGCATTCTCTCGGTGCCTTGAGATTCTCACTTTCTCACGGTCCCATAACTTTTACCTCTTCCTCGCCGACCACGAGCCCATATGTTCGGCGCGTTTCGACCGTCTCATGTAAATCTTAGTGGTCTTCTCTGGTGGGTGTGTCCCTCATGACCACAAAAGACAGTCCTGACCGTGTCTCAGGAAGATACCGTGGAAATTGTCACCGACACGGAAAGCTAACGCTCGGGCGAGGCTAAAGAAAGTCGATGCAGTCATTGAAACGGTGAGAGCAAGTGGTGTGAAATGCAGCGCTCTGGTGAGTTCAATGGAATTTTGCATTTATACAAGGCTCAATGTTACGCAGGACCGAGCACTGGAGTTACCGAAAGAACATGAGATGCCCGCACGAGACAAGTACACAATATTCAGTCCCAACGCCAAAGGTTATCGCAAAGGCATTCACAAGGTCCCTAAGTGGACACGGGTGCGTAGCCAGCTCCTCTCCTGTAAGGTAGTCCCTGACGATGGCCTGAAATATACACAGCTTACACTGAGGACAAACCCCAAGGGCTTCTAATCCATTGTTGTATAGAACACTAATTAACCCTTTCCTAAGTCGACCTAAAATAATATCACCTGAATCGTACCCTTCCTGATCGCCTGCATCACCTTCCGACCACCCAAAATCGATTTGAAGACCTCATCCCTCGTTTCTGGAATATCCAAAAGTGACCGTTTCTTGGAGTCCTTCCAAGTGACATCGAGTATGATGTGTGAGAGCGCAGAAACGGCAAGAGCATCTTGAGAAATCTATTATCAGGCTTTGGTGGGAGAGATTAGCCGTGGAAAGCTCACCAGTCTCACAGAGCAACTTTCCTACTCGTCCTGGCGTGCCTACAGCAGCACCCACCTTTGTCCGTCTCAGATATGCAACGTGCTCTGTGAGCTTGAAGTGCTTTGCAAAGAGCTTCGCGACCTCGCCGCCTTTGTCACCCCTCAACTTCTTGTCCTTCAAGACTCGTGTAACGTCTGCTACGCGCAATGCAGCTCCGGTAACGAAGATAAGGGTTGGTGCTCCTGTTGTTTTGGATTTTTGTGCCAGGCGTTTAGTGAGTGTCGGATTGGCTGTGGTAGATTGGGTGGCATGAGACACGGCTGCAGTTGATGAGGTAGTTTGGACAAACTTTTGATGATGAAGTCCACAAGTTGGTCTAGTGTCCGTGGTCCGGTCCATGAAGTTGTATCCGCTATGGCCGACACTGTCTACATGTCAATTTAAGAATATCCCTTGAGACGGTGCGTTGTTGAGACGCACCAGGTATTCGCATATCCTCCAATTCAAGTGCAGTCATATTTGAGAATACTTTGGCCTGGTGAGACGCCAGAAAATCGGAGAGCTGAACAGGTGATTGGTCGGCGACAGATGGCTGGATTACTTCGATGGTCTCCGCGAGTTTTCGTTTCTGGTGCCAATCGCTGGATTGATAGAGACCACCATCAAGAATCAGCAGGACCTACTTTGGCCTTTCGTTCCTTTTCCTTTTCCCGTCGTTTCCGCTTTTTGGCTAGGGCTGCTTCTGTTGCTTCTCTATCTGTAGCTGTGGGCCGGGGATCTGATTCTCCGGCCGCCACTTCCTCGTCCACACTGCCGGAATCGTTGTCGTCGTTTTCGTCTGAAAAGAAATCTGCGTCCGGAGCAGCCTCATCGTCAGAGAGAGCGACGAGGTCATCTATGACAAAGTCATCTTCGAGGTCGTCTCCTCGGTTCATGTTGTTCGGATGTGAAGGCAAAGGGAAGGAATAGAAATTTCGATGCAAGCAACGTGCACGTGATGTGCTAAATTATCATATTTGACCGGACCTCTCGAGTCGACCTGGAACGTGTTTACTTCATGCCTGCAGCTGGCCAGTCTCTGCATGACTTTTCGAATTTTACTTTCTTGTTCTCGCCACTCAGGGTCCTCACAGAACACTGGATTATTTGTGCGGCACTACTTGCGGCAACGTGCCTTGTACTAAGTTGCTATAAAGCCTCCCCTCGAAACCACTCATGCGACACCCCTACTTTATCCCCTACTTCATCCCCGTTGCCTCTCAAAACCACCTCGGCCCCTCAAGCTCTCCTCCGTCTCTCTCTTGTCAACGCTTTATCACGCCTCCGTCGTCGCAGACCTCTTGAAGAGCCTTCTCCTGACATCATCTCACCCAACTCATCACCCCTTGCAAAGAAACCGGGTTACACGCGTCGATCTCGTTTCTCGAAGAAACCAATCGATTATCACCAATCACTCCCGCCACCAATGGAGAAGCAGTACTATGACGCCTTTCTCGTGCTTGACGTCGAAGCAACATGCCAACTAGGGACTGACTTCGATTTCCCCAACGAAATCATCGTGCGTCGAAAGTCCTTCTCCTGTGACAACTTCTCACCTTCTGAACTTTAGGAATTTCCTGTCTGCTTGATGCGATGGACGGACAGGACCAAGGACCTGAAAGCTAGTCAGCTGGAAGTCGTGGCCGAATTCCGCAGCTTTGTCAAGCCCACATGGAAACCCGTACTATCCGAATTTTGTACAAACCTTACCGGCATCACACAGGTCAGTCCCCTTCCACGTACCCATATACATTCCCCGACCTCTCCTGTATCCAGGAACAAGTGGATGCAGCACCTCTATTCCCTGTTGTCCTAGATTCGTTCCAAAATTTCATGGTACAGCAGGGTCTAATTGATGGTGACACCGGGAGGCGGCTTGTTCGGTTCTGTTGGTGCAGCGACGGCCCCTTTGATATCCGTGATTTTGTTGTGAAGCAATGTTTTATATCAGCGGTAGGTCTATACTGTACCTGTATAGATGACATGTGCTAAATGCGAATCATACACCAGATCTCTATGCCCAGCTGGATACAAGGAGATGTTCTCGATGTACGGGCCGCCGTCCGCGAGCAGACAAAAGTGGGCTTGCAATTGAATTCAAATTCCATTCCATTTTCATAGCAGATAACATTTGACAGGGTTCGGATGGTCCAAGACCTTTCAATATTCCAGCACAATTGAAGGTTCTCGGTCTCCCCGGCTTCGAGGGCAGGGAACATAGTGGTATTGACGTCAGTCTGCGTGAATCATGTTTTCTTATAGATGAATTGACCTTTGCTTTGCAATACCCAGGATACCCGTAATATTGCACGTATCGTTGCCGAGCTCGCTCGAACGGGTATTTCTTTGTATCCCAAGACCGTGATAGATCCCAACCGACGTTGGCCGTGGATGGGAAAACATCCTGGCCAAATCGTTGGGCAGTGGACTATGAAAAGCACCAATGACAAAAAGCCATGGCAAAAACTCTGATGCTTTCCAATTTCTTCCCTTTCTTACCCCATCTCACTCATTCCTGATTCCAATATCCTTGACCCCACCATGAGAGACATCTAGAGCTGAGATACAGTGGTAAACTATCAGACGCACAAACGCTCATGCATGCCCAGGGGTTTCCTCGAGCGACACGTTCGGTTATGCGACTACGTTGGACTCTGACTTGAATATGGAATGATATTTCCATCTATCTATACACTCTTTGCTTAGCTTGCACGTGGCACACAGCACTATATTCTCCAGCACTCATCTGTACTCTCAGGACGTCTCCCCCGCTTTCTCTCTTTGGCACGATTACGCCATTGATAATCATAATTTAACGTATCAGGAATTCTCAATAACACCCTTCCCACTCTGTTTGTTGCCTTGTCGCCAGGTATTGGCCAGCTGCTCCGATAGAGGTTATTCCTTACTTTACCCATTTATATCTTAGGCTCTGTTTCACGTACTGCATTTTATTGTAGTTGTAAGATAATGAAGTGTACGATATTAGATATCTGCATGTCACTTGTGGTTACTAACTCTGCTCATCCTTTCCACCTTGGGTAGCAACTACATATATCTTATCTCTTCTTTCCGTTGTGCTTTTGTTCATTCAAATTGTCGCCTGGCCCTTGCGTTGACTGCAAAGAACAAAACCCAGACCTGCGAATGGTATAGTCAAAGGAAAAGAGCAAACTTGTTCGTCCGGTACCATTTGAAGCTGGACTTTATCACTTGGCCTTCCGAGTGGGATGAGTATGTGTTCGCGAAAGAAAAAGCTGACAAGAACGCTTTCGGATCTACACGGTTGAAAATTGCAAGAGATGTGAAAGTGTGAGATGTTCAATAATAACGAGACATAGATAATAATGATACGACCCTTGAAATACTTGAAATAGGAACAAAACTCCCATGGAAATAACGAAAAATCCACCATGTCGAGACCATAAATCAATCAACCTCCTTCGGCAAATTCTCGCAGCTCTCGGAGATGCCGAGATACCTCCTCTTTAAACATGGCAATGTCATGGCTATTCTTGATAATAGACCGCACGGTTTCTTCTTTCAGCCGAGAGATCTTTTCCATCTTTTCGTTATAACTATAGTCGCGAACCAGAAATCAGTCAGCAAGGGTCCTTGAAAGGAGAAGAAACTCAACTCGAATTGAAGAGCTTGCAATCGAGATTTTACCCCCATACCATTGGCCAATGCCGCCGTCCTGGCATGAGCAAGTTCGCGCTCTAATCGAGTCGCTTCCCCATTTGCAACGTTTGCTTCTCGTTGAGCCGCCTGTTCAGTTGATAGCTTGAGAAAATTGCTGATACCGTAGCACACATGTCACTCACGTCTCGTAGATCCTCCGCCTGTTCTCCCAAAGCAATAACTTTCCTCTCCAAATCACCTATCTCCTCCTCCACATTCTCGCATTCTAAGGTAAGCTGATCGAGTTCGTTGTCAACTTTAATGCGTTCGCTCTCCAATGAAGCCCGTTCTGAGCGTTTCGACTCGGCAACGCCGCTAAGAGTTGGCTTGATGACTTTTCTGACATCGGCTCCTGATAGAAGATGCTGAGGATTGGAAGCCGCAGTATTGAGCTCTAGTGTGAGATCGACGTCCCGGTATGGAGAAGGAAGGGGGGGAAACAGTTCGAGTGAGGAGAGCAGATTGGTATAAGCATCGAGGGCTTCCTCTGCTGCTTCTGCACGGTTGGTAACAGTGACCTCAAGGGTCATTACCACCTTGTGTGTCTCGGCAATTTTTTGCTTGAGGTCTTCCAAGTTTCTTGAAAGCGTTTCATGGTCAGTGTTCATACGAATGACCTCCTCAGGGGTCAAATTTTGTTCTTTTACAACCTCTGATAACCTGGCATGTTCCTGTTCCAGTTGTTCCAGGTGAGCGGCTTATAAGTACTATGAGGACTCTCCAATAGCATCGATACTAGATTGATGAACTCACCACCAGTAGTCAACTCTGCCTTTTCGTAAGCAATTGTGTCGATCAGCTTCTTCTTCCTTCCTTCGTATTGTTGTAGGATTTTCTGGAATTTCTCGCTATCGGCTGTCAGTAGACCATTCTCATTTTGCAACTTGGATACTGGAGCCTGTCAAGGAAATAAGAAAAAGTAAGATAGCACAACAGGAGTATTACCGCCGAAGATTGGATCTTGTGAAGCTCTGCCTTAGCTTGATTGAGCTTCTTGGTCAATTCCTCTAAATCTGTTTGAACACTTTCGTTTTTCCGGGCTACAAGATCGAGGTGAGGAACGAACGAAGGGATCCCCAAGGATATGGCGCATACTGTATCTGTCCTCGAGATATTGATTTGGTTCTACGAAGTCGTCTATAAGATCTAGCCAAACGGTATAGGCCTGATCGAAATAATCGAAAGCCAACGCCCGATGATCAAACGGATCGTCGAACTCTTCAGGAATATCCGCAGTGTTTTGCAGTGTCGGATGGCCACTGTTGAAATAATCTTCCCGCAGCTAATGATAGTTTAGTTTGGTTAGAGATCTAAAGTCAATCACCCACACACTTTGCACATCTCAACTAGCCAGTGCAAGACACCAAGAAGGGACGGCCACGAATGCATGCTCGCTGGAGCTGCGAGCCATTTGTTGTCAATTTGATGGGAGAATGGGTATCGTAACGCCTTCAACGCAGGAACAAACTCGTCCTCAAATCGAGCACTCTGGCCGAGCGGATGTGAAGGGTCTAGAGTAAGGACTAGGAAGTCAAAAATTGCCCTAAAGTCTTTGCCTGTGATATTGGCAAGACTGGCCATCGAGATCTCGAAACCTGCGCCTTGCAGATAGCTCACGATTTCTTGACGCATCTTCGTCTGATACTGCCGGTCTCGCAGTGGCCGAGTGTCCTTGACTGTTTGGCTGCCGGAAGGGGCCACATTACCACCAGCAGCCCAAATAGATCCATGACGCGTGCTGCTAAAATGTGCGTTTGGATGCGTTAGAGAAATAAAGGCATTGAGCTTCAAACGACACTTGCCTGCTCAGTGGAGTCCTTCCGTAGTTTGGCTTTGTCGTGCTTTGCAACAGTGGATTGGCATTCTGAGATCGCATCATAGAATGCCTTGGATTATGTGAGGGGCCAGGAGTCTGATACGGGGCTCGCAGAGCGGGACCTGCGAGAGACATGCGCATGTTCGCCACCGGTTTCTTGATCGTGGATGGGACCGGTTGTGGGATGCCTGAGCGTCCAATCCCATGCATGTCAGATGGTGGCGGCATCATTGACCTGCGTCGTAGATCTGCCATTTTTTGAAGTCTGGTGGACGGTCGTGGTGGTTGACGAGGAGCAAGTCAACACGAGACGCGACGCGTGTTGTGTATCACGTGTCACGCGAGTCATCCAGTGCACCTCAGTGCACTCAAGCCTTATCGACCCAATCTCTCAGTCTTTCTCAAACAGCATGGATTTCATCCAGCGCAATCTCTTTGGCGGAGCCATCACAGCTCAAACACTATCTAATCTTCGTGATGCTGCGTGGGTAACATTCGTTGTTGCATTTCATGGCCTGCTCATGATTCACAGGAATTAGAGAAATCCGTCAGATTCCGGACAATCAAGAGGTCCTTCTTTATCCTGACTCGGGCGTCAGTATCATCGTGGAAATTTTAGAAAAGGTCGAACCTTCCGACTTCAACGACGCAGTAAGGCATGTCTTTCCAGATCTCTTCCAGATCTATCATACGGGATGCGACGAGCTTTATACCCACTTCCAGGTTTCACTTCGACTCCCTCGCTCATGACAACTCGGCAGTGTCGGCCGTGGTTGATACCGTAGACGTTGTCCCAAATGACCGAGGAGACGACACACCGTCTGCTATCGTGCTCTTCGGCACACAGCAGGTTCCAAAGTTCAACCACACGGAACCCGATGAAATTCATGTCTTCATGGCACTCTACCGTGTGACGTGGAAAGCCATAGACCTGGTAGTATCATTCAATGTTCCAACAAAAACAGGCGATGGAAATGAGGTTTCACAAGAATACGAGGATGCAGTTCGGGAGCACTTTAAGAAGTTTGTACAATCACTCAAGATCGTTGACTATGGGTTATTTGCATGATTTCATGAGGATGCTTTTTCTTAGGTACCAGTGGTTTTTTGCCGGCTAGAATGTGCACATTGCCTTTTTCCCTTACCCATATACATGGACAATATAAATCCAGGATGTTTTATAATAATGAATTAGTGTTACGGCATAGGTATACACACTTGACCCTAGATAAAAACAAACCATGATATCCTCTTCCTCAGATCGTGGTTCCATCTAACGCTTCTTCTTCCTCAGGCTCTTCAACTATCCGTTCCCGAGTAGCCAATGAGGCGGCGGCGGCGGCGGCCTTGGCCTCCTTTTTCCGTTTTGCAGAATCCTTGAGCTTTTCCCAGCGTTCACGGAATTTCACAATCATTGTTTTCTGTGAAGGTATGCAGAACATGAGCAGGCAAAAAATCGAAAAGGAACAGAAGAAAACAGACATGTTTCTCGTTTTCAACTCGAAGGCTTTGAACCTCGTCCTCGAGCTCTTTCAGCCGACGAGCATACTGCGCTTCCCTGCCGGAGGTCATGCTAGGTACTGGAACAGAGGGCATATTCAAGGTATTCAAGTCCATGTTCATTGGACGCTGGCCAATCATAGAAGCTCCCATGGCTCTCTGAGCCTGTAACAAGATATTGATGAACAAGTAAGCGGAAAACCCCTGATGGCTCACCTCCTTCGTTGCTTGGACAATACTATCCCGTAATTGAAGATCTTGCTCTTTTCGCAGTTGGATTATTTTTTCCGTGGCCTCTAATCGCTTCTTCATCGCTTCGACTTCCAATTTTAAACGAGAGTTTTCCTTTTTCAATGTCATCGGGGAAAGTTCATTCCCAGACGGAATAACAAAGAAGGATTCCGACAATTCGTCACCAAGGGTTTCTGTTTGATCATGTTAAGGTAATTTAAAGAATAAAAGAAGGTGCTACCTTCATCAAATAGTCCGTCTTCAAAATCGTCGTCTCCGCTGGATGTCTTCTCGATTAACGCGCTTTTCCGGCTGCTATAGTTCTTTGGGTCGCGGCCAATGCCTATTCGTTTAGTCAGACGCGAGAACATTGGTTCATCGGCAGAGTCGGTGTCGCTAATAAGATTAGCATCTCTTCGTGGTGTTCGTGATGTTGGCGGCGTTGTCACGCCTGAAGGAATGTCTGTGTTGCCTAGGGGTACAGTCGCAAATGCCACAGGTTGCGACAGATTATCCAACATTCCCTGCATGATATTCCAAAACTGATTGAAAGCATCTCCAGGGTCTGACTTGCGAAAGAACCGATTGACACATGAGATGAAGAGCGATGTAGACGAAGCGACTCACACGCTGTCCAGCAAGCAGCATGAAGGACTCATCCACTGCGTTCTGGCTATCACTCATAGGCCGAAGAGGTGGGGAAGATGGAGTAGATCGAGGAAAATTGGGGTGTCGTGAAGATCGGGGAGTTTGAACTTGGGCAACTTCGGGTTTTTGTGGCAAACCTGGGTCTTTGCCCTCCTCCCTAAGCTTCTCAATCTTCCTTTCTAACTCTTTGGCTGCTTTCGTGTGATCATTGTAGAGGAGCCGAAGCGTCCGCTTCGTCTTTAGGGAAACAAAGATATATGAGCGTTCCGGCATGAAACAGAACTTCACTGAACTGATTCGTCATGGCTGCGTTCAACAGCAGCAAGGTATGCCTCTGCAGCCTTCAGGTGCTCCTCGTATGCCGGTATGAGAAGTCCATTTCCCAGGTGTTCATCAGCATTTGCAGCATGTTGATGAGCCTGTTTGTGACATTAGTGCTAAGAGAGAAGGCGAATCGATAGTCAAAATCACAGCATTCATAGGAAGCGGAATGCGGGACATTATTGCTCATGTATGGACTGGTATAACAAATTTTGGCGAATGCTCTGGTGAAAACCCGACAAGTTGCTAGAGTGCGGCTGGTCTGAGCTCAGGTACAAGGTAAATTCGAGCCAAATTAGAGCGAAGTCCAAATCAGTTCGGCTCTCGGTATGATGCATGATGGGTCAATATAGACAAATAAAAGGCTATCCAAATTTGGAAGAGGGCACGAACCAGGGACGTGACTTTGCCTTTGCCGCATCTTCCGACCTCCTTTTCAGTTAAGTGGGTCAGCTTCAAATTCTGTCCTATGTCATAGCAGCGCCACTTTCAGTGGCTCTTCCGTGATCGAAAGCATTGTGCTTCGACTCCATTGCCACCTCCTATAAATCCGCCTTGTAAGAGAGGTGACGCCACAATCATTATCTCTGTACTCTTAACGACCAAGAAACTCTCTGACACTCACGTGGCTCATATTCTATATTCAATTGGCTGTACTGCACATCAGGGCTGACACAAGTTGTCCCAGTCACAATTTCCGATTCGGTGGTTCTGAACAAAGAACTTTATCCATGGGCTTCATGCTTTCGATGAAATAAAATGGACTTATGCTCTCTATATCTTCAGTGCTCTTCTACTCATGAAAGTCTGGCAGAACTCCACTAGGCCTACAAAAATCGAAACATTAACGCCACACTCAAGACATTGGGCTATGCATAAAGCGAATACACGGCCAGTTTAACCTACAAGAGTCCGAGAGAACTCCTATGTATGCGCCAATAAGCTCCTTTTTGAAAACACATAAATTCGCCGCATTGGACAGACGAAGTTCCCCAACTCATTCACACCAGCATAGCAAACGTATATCATCATCTACACCTTCCAATTAACTTCAACGATGCTATGAACAAGTTGGCCTTATTTCAAGCGAAATGCAACTGCAAAGAGGCAGAGTAAGGAAGCCAACGAGGAAAAGGAAGTGGCGGCCTTCAAGAAGAGAATTATAAGGATCCAAACCCATGCGTAGGCCCAAGAGCAATTCATGATGTATACCTATTCAATGAAGCCGTCCACAATTTGACGTGGGATCCCACTCCGCTCGGCGAAAAGCCATCTGAGCATGATGATTATTGGGATTAAGGATGATACTAACGCGGCGTTCGCTGGGAAGGAGTGAGAATATATATGCCTCACTACAACTGCCTGTTCTCCAAGGGTATAGCGTACCCCGGCTGACTGGGTTACACTTGTCCATATTGGAGAAATAAATACCATCTATTACGCGTCAATTTCATCGTCCGGAAATTTATCACTCTTCAGATTTATCGCGTTTCCAAAATGATACCGGTGAGCCGAAACATGACTCATCTCTTCAAGCTTCGAATAAATATCCATCTGCCACAAACACCTACAGAGAGCCATTTCTTAACAAGCTCGCCGACAATAGATAATTCAAATCCTATATGGATCTATGTACGCATTCAATTGCAGCTATTGCTGATTCGGTACTCCGATTCAAAAACACGTGGCAACCAGGGTGGCGCAAGTCCGGGGTCTAAATCTGTCTGAATTTGCGCGTAAATTGTCCAGTCAGCCGGCGCAGTATGCAAATCCAGTCAGGAGGCGGCTATTCAATATATTACAGAGATAGGCCAAAAATTGCATTGAATAAACAGGGTGAAAGACGGATCATGCTTTCGGCGTTGTGATCCGTAGGTAAAACGGGTGCGCGGAGCGTAAGCTTAAAGTCATGGACTATCGCAGAAAGAAATCGAGGAGGCCCCTCTCTGCTACTCCCTCTTCAACATGCAGCTTTTCTCCTTCCTTGAGCGTCGCAGGTCGACCGCAAACTTGAATCCCGAGGTAAGATATCGAATATGGTTCCGAGAATTATCGTCTGATGCACTCAGGTGAAGGCTCGAAATGCGCCAATCAAGACGCCAGCCAGATCTTCAATACTCGTGCGCTCTGCTTCATTGCTCAAAACCAAATTCACGGGCAGCCGTGCGAAGCGCACGGATTCTCCGAGAGAATCGGTCTCTTACTACGTGAAGAAAGACCTCACTCCGAGCTCCGAATCTTGGAGATACTCGGGATCCTTTGAGGATTTTGAAGAGAGGCACCCGAAGCGCAAGTCGTCACTGAAACGCCTGCTACGACATCTGCGATCATCGTCGAGAGAAGAGCGGCTAAAGACCTGTGATCAGGAGGCTGAGCTGGCTGAACTGGCTTACCTGCTGGAGCTCAAAGAGACGGAGAGCATACAGTCGGTCAAGGCGAAGAGAAATATACGGGTATGTCAAGGAAGCTATCGACAGTCGAGGGAAGTGGAAATCATCGATCCGTGCTTGGCCGGTATCGATTCGTGCACTGGCAGGGCGTATAGCAGATAAGGGTTTTCGCTGTTCATTTCTACTTGTTTACCTGGGACTATCTTTGGAAGGATTTTAGCTTATTATTCGGACTATTGGTGTAGTAGTTTAGCAGAGCTAAGCTTAGAACTTGTGGTGCCCTCGGGTGCCACACAAATCATCCCCGAGGTTGACATGTGTGACCTCATGTGACTCCTTTTCTCTTCGGTGATTGACTGTTGCCAACGACTCGAACCACTGTGCCTCGTTTTTGAAGCGTTTGCTTTCTATCCGGATACTTAGATCTGTTACTTTTCTCAGCTGTTCGTTGGTGTTATTCCAGAAGTTCGCTGGTGTTGTACTCAACGTCATGTCTGTCCCCCCTGCCGCTGTTTTGTGCGTCCTTGTTTCGTCAGCTTCCATATATCATATCTAATCCCTCGTTATAGGACCAAGAAGATTAGGATCACAGGTACAGAATATGTCTCAAGTGCTCTGACTTATCTGCTCGTTCTTACCTTTCCCCCAGTTGTCGCTGCAGACGGACTTTCAAAACGAGATGTTTTTCGACTCCCCGACCCGTTCGCAGTTATTACCGTTGACGCCGAACAGACGCACACGACGAGTGTCATAAAAAAGACCCTCAATCCCTATTGGAACGAGAGCTTTGATATGTATGTGTTGGTCCTCATTTCGGGCTTGCGCAATGCGCAACAATCTGACTCATCAACAGAACGGTTAAAGAATCGTCTGTCGTCGCAGTCCAAATCTTCGACCAACGAAAATTCAAGCGACGGGATCAGGGATTTTTGGGCGTTGTCAATGTGCGGGTCGCAGACGTGTTGGACTTGGAACTGGATGGACACGGTGCGTTCGCTATCATGATACCCTCCCCTGGCGCCTTTCTTATCTCCCGATAGAAATGCTTACACTAGATCTTAAGAAGTCGAACGACAACCTCGTTGTTCACGGGAAACTGATCATGTATCTGTCCACGAATGTTTCGCAGCCAATAACCAATCCCGGCCCGTCGCAGGTCAACGGTCTAACGACGGCACTTGCGGACATGGGACTCAATCAATCGCCTGCTGCCAGTACTTCTAATCTTGCTTTGCAACCGGTGTCAAGCACCGCCCTCTCCCGTACCCCGAGTTCCCACGCCACAGCAGCCGAGAGCACGAGTCCAGTCCTGCCTTCTTCTAATGTGTCTCCAGCTGCCACGACAGAAACAGAACAAACAACCTCTCCATCCCGCCCAACGAGCCTAGGTGCCTCTCCAACTTCCCAAACCCCCGCCTCTTCCTCTACGACTGCCGTGATGTCCAATTCAACTGGTGGCACCGCCTCTACCGGATCTGCTGCGCAAGCCGCCCAGATGCGCAATTTCAACCCCAATGTCGACCAATATGGACCATTGCCTCCCGGTTGGGAGCGTCGTATCGATCCCCTCGGCAGAACGTACTATGTGGACCACAATACGCGCAGCACAACCTGGAATCGTCCTTCTTCAAACGTCGCCGTGAACAATACCGCCCAGGATAATGAAACTAACGCCGCCCGCGATCAACATTCTCGTCGCATCCTAGCGGACGACCTTCTCGAAGCCAGCAATCCCACTTATCGGTCATCATCAACGTCTGGATCAACATCGCAACCAGCTGCAGCAACGACCGCAATCTCTAACGGAAATACAACAGCTGGAAGCGGGAGCCTTCCCAATGGCTGGGAAGAGCGTTACACGCCGGAAGGTCGTCCCTATTATGTCGATCACAACACACGTACAACAACCTGGGTTGATCCTCGAAGACAAACCATTATCCGTGTTATGGGCCCACAGGGGCAAGGGTCCAATCTCCAACCGCAAACTATCTCTCAGCTCGGTCCTCTGCCTTCTGGATGGGAGATGCGGCTTACGTCAACAGCGCGAGTCTACTTTGTTGATCATAATACAAAGACAACAACTTGGGACGACCCCCGATTGCCGTCGACTCTCGATGCTAATGTACCGCAATACAAGCGCGACTTCAGGAGGAAGCTCATTTACTTCAGGAGTCAGCCCGCTATGCGCGCGCAGCCCGGGAACTGCCAGATCAAAATCAGAAGAAACCACATCTTCGAAGATAGTTACGCGGAAATTATGAGGCAAACACCGAACGACCTGAAAAAACGTCTGATGATCAAGTTTGATGGTGAAGATGGCTTGGATTATGGTGGATTGTCGAGGTACGTTTTGCCAATGCAATGTGCTTTGATACGACTTTGACGTTGAACCTTCAGGGAGTTCTTCTTCCTGCTCTCGCACGAGATGTTCAACCCCTTCTATTGCCTCTTTGAATACTCCGCCCATGACAATTATACCCTCCAGATAAATCCTGCATCGGGTGTGAATCCGGAGCATCTTAACTACTTCAAATTCATCGGTCGTTGCCTGGGCTTGGGGATCTTCCATCGCCGGTTCTTGGATGCCTATTTTATTGTTAGCTTCTACAAGATGATATTGAAGAAAAAGGTCACGCTGGCCGACTTGGAAAGTGTTGATGCTGAGCTCCATCGTGGTATGACCTGGATGCTGTATGTCTACATTTCTCACCTTCTCCATCCCATTTTCAATCTTGTTAATAGCGAAAACGATATCACTGGCGTCATCGATGAAACATTTACCACTGTGGAGGAGCGTTTTGGTGAGATGGTCACTGTTGAGCTCAAGGCCGGAGGTGCCGATATACCGGTCACTGAGGAAAACAAGAAGGAATATGTTGACCTCATCGTTGACTATCGTATCTCCAAGCGCGTCAAGGATCAGTTTGAGGCATTCATGTCAGGTTTCAGCGAGCTCATTCCTCTGGACCTCGTCACAGTCTTTGATGAACGAGAGCTTGAGCTATTGATTGGTGGCATGTCGGAGATCGACGTGTACGTGTTCTCCCCATGCATTCCTCATTTCTCGTCTCATTTGTGATTTATCGACAGCGATGATTGGACGAAGTTCACCGACTATCGTGGCTACGAGGTAAACGACGAAGTCATTCAATGGTTCTGGAAATGCGTCCGCAGTTGGCCACCGGAACGTAAATCCCGTCTCCTCCAGTTTGCGACCGGCACGTCTCGTATCCCAGTCAACGGATTCAAGGATTTGCAAGGCTCTGATGGACCGCGTCGCTTCACTATTGAAAAATCGGGTGATCCATCGCAACTGCCAAAAAGTCATACCTGCTTCAATAGGATTGATTTACCTCCATACAAAGATTATGCAAGCTTAGAGCAAAAGCTCACACTCGCCGTGGAGTACGTCCTCTTACCATGTTTCGATTGCAACTTTGGCTTACAGCGTCTTCGCAGAGAAACTGTTGGATTTGGACAGGAATAGATGGCTTCAGCGGATAGTCTGGATTGTTGTATGTTTCATTTACCCTTGTAGCTTTCACTCTTATAGCGTCACTCCGTTCCCCATTTACCATATGTCCTTGTTTTTGTCCATACATTACATCCTGGATGGCATAGCCTGTCCATGATTCTGGTTATTCACATCATTGATTTCACTTTTAACTATCGTCGACTATTCTCGTTACACACGATCAGAGATCAACTTGTCTCCCGAGAGCTTTTATGTCCTTTACTCGTATAATTAGCTACAACCGATACCAAATATAAATATTGGCTACTAAGATAGTGAGGCAATAGAAATGAATGTGCAATAGAAGTTGAAAATAGCATTCGAAGAAAATGCTGCTAACTGTCATCGTTTTTCGAAAGCAAACGCGATGTAGATGTCTAATTTGAATGGGTTAGTGGCCCAGAAATAAATGCCAAGAGATGACAGGACGAACTAGCAGCCTCCCACTGATCTTCGTCCATCGAACTTTCCCCATTCACATCGACCACCTTCATGCGGACCATCAAAGGTCCGAACTCCTGGTGATCTTGGTTCTCCGAAAAGACGTGATGGAACTCTTCTTTATACACTGGGTATAGGTTGTATTCCGCGGCCAACCTGGAAAAAATGAACACGCACAGGCGCGAGATTAGGGCGTACTATGAACAACGAAGATTCGAGGCACCCACTCAACAAAGCTGTCCCAATATACAATATACTCGGGTACATTCTCGACGGCATCTTGCAAAAAGAACCAGTACTTGTGCCCAAAAACTGATCTCTTATCGCGGTTCTCAAATCTAATCTTGTACACCGAGTTACCGAAAGACAGGTCCTTCGCATCCGATGGTAGCGCGTCGAGGTGTTCTCTGACAAAGATCTGATTTAGACACGGATAGCCATAATGATCGGATTGACGTACAACAGAAACTCGGCATTTGGTATTGTGCCGATAAACGACCCGCCTCTCCGTAAATACCGACTGACATTCTCCAGCATACAACGCGTCTTTTGTTCGGTTTCGAAAGCGTAATGCATGCAAAACTGCATGGATACGACATCGAATGGTTCGCCATTCAAGGGAACATCACTGTCATACCCGTACGACGGATCCATCCCCAGCAAATCGGGAGAGAAGGCATCGGTCAACGGTTGTGTGTAACAGTCCAACGCTGCAAAAGTCGCAGCAAATTTCGGAGGACGGAGCGACTCCCATCTCGAACGTGCTTGATCAATAGACACAGCTGCAATGTCTGCCGAATGCGGAGATTAGCAAGGACTGTTAGAGTTAGGAGTCGGGTAAACGGGAAACGTACCGACACCCACAAGCTCACAAACCCGTGCTTTTGCCCATTTTGTCATATCGCCGCCTTTGCCGCAACCCATGTCGAGAACCTTGCCAGACCCGGTGTTTCGAAAACCGCCTCGAAAGCTGCCATTGCCATTCGCAGTTCTCGACTTCGACGCGGACAATGCCGGATGAGCGAACCGTGTGATCAACACGGATTTAACCCAGTTGTTGAAGTTCTTAAGGCCAATAATGGGTGACTCGAGACGCTGCACTACGCCCACGTCTGGTCGCGAGTTATCTGCAATAGGGCGTTGAACAATCAAGCTGTCCTGAGCAATGAATGCAACGTACAATGATCAACCACAACCCCGACATCTCCAGCCAGCTTCTTATGTGGTGGCTGGTCGGTGTCCGGGTAAAGTTCTTCGTTTCTTCTTCTCTTCTTCGCCTGCGAGATTTGTGTCGTACCACGACCTCGGTATCGGTAGTCTCTGTATGTTTCCATCTCTGCTGACGAAAGAGGGATCATGACAGATGTGGGTGGTGTTATCCTGACTCGTGGGGCATACGGTATAGACGAAGAAGCAGGAGGTGGTGGAGGTGGCATGGAAGACTGCGTATGGGTTGGACGTGCTGCAATCGTGGCCTGTGCTGAAAACGACGCGGAAATGGACGACGAAGACGAAGACGGCCGTGAACGAGATATTGGGGAGTCGCGTTCGTGTGTTGGTGAGGGGCTGGAAGAAAAGAAAGTTTTCTTGGAGGCAGATGGAAGCTCAAGAGTAGTAGATCGTGTCAGGGGCTGAGACGTGTCAAGTTTGTTTTCGGTGTCAGTATGGAGGATATGGGACAGAGCAGAAGATCTCAAAGGCGGAGGAGTGGGATGATGGACAGGTTCGTGGGTGTCAGCAGGATTCAGGAGGTCCAATATCGCGGTCGCTCTTCTTCCGCCGAGGGACGGGCTCGCCAAGGGTGAAGAGACAGAGCTGCTCGGTGATGGTAGTGGGAGCATCGGGGCGGCCACCCCGATTGGCGAATTCAGTACAGCATCCCGCACAGGATCAAACGCCGGCATCGTGTCAGACAGCGAGCAGCACTCCAATTATCTCAGCGGGCAACAGCAAGATATTCGAGCTCGCTGCCACTCTCGACGATGATGATAAAACAGTTCAAAATTTAGCGATTTTACATCACGTAAGCAACTACAGTTTAGACCTCGCTTCAAACCACGCTGTAAGGTCACTCGTGGACCGCTGTACGTTGTCAGTACGCGTTGTTCGTCGCCGCTGCGCTTGCTCACCTCAATGTACGCAATCCGCGCACGGATTCCATCCAGCACTTGGGCCAGACCTTGGTTATATTTGGAGGTGTCCTTGTCCTATTTCCCACAGTCAGCGATCAACGGACTCGCGCCCGCATTCCGGTCTTACCTCGAAGAACTGCACGATCTCGACACGATCTTTTTCGGTGGAGAGGGTTCCCATCGATATCTTGTGATGTGTCAGGGGGGGACGCATACTGCAAGTTGTGGATTACGTACCTCGACGAGGTACTTCAATGTAAAGGTAGCTTCGAAACGTTTGTACAGGGTCTCGTACTCTTCCTTAAAGTATTGGGCCAGTAGTCGTCTGGCCTTGGGATTGCTCGAGAGGCCGCGGAAGAAGTACACGACATCTTGATCCCTTGCCTTGGTCGAGATGAATTTGAAGGTCTCCTTCAACAACTCAGGATCCTCTGTCGAGCCCATCGCTTCCCTGTGAATATTGTGAGCCGACACAGAAACATTATGAGGCAAGGATCATAAAGCGTACATTCCAGCAATCCGTTCAGTGGGTGTCTTGGCATTGTCGTGGATGTTGACGGCGGCATCGAACTCTGCTTTTCCACCGTGTCTTACAGCCTGTAGCCAGGGGATCAAGAAATGGAGACTGCGGGGGGAACTTTTATATGCTTACCACGGCGGATATCACGCGTTGTAAATCGGCCGGGATCCTGGAATCGTCCCCTGTCTTCATGAAATGGGCAAAACGGCTTTGTAGTTCTTTGATGACCCTGCCAAATGGAAGCGATAACGTCAGACGTTTACAAGAGACATGAAATAGGAAACGGTTGATTCCAGATCGCGAGATCGCACCGTATGCATCACCCAGAAATTTCTGATAGAGATATCAATGAAATGACACCTACCCTTCATCTTTGGCGACAGCGGCTTGAGAGATAGCACAAGTGCGCAAAAGCGACGTATCTACAGAATCTGTAGCGGAATACTCAAAGCCAAGCCTCTCCACCAACGGGACAAAAAGAGCCTACAAGATCCGGAACCGAATATAATACATTCAATGTCTGAGGAACATTTTGAACGGCCCGACGTACCCTTCGGAGAGCATTAAGTTGGTCTACGATCTGTGGGTGCTCCCACCAGATTGACACCAAGCCCGAAAGGCTCTCTGAGATCCCAGACCAGACGAGGTCTACAGGAGGTTGTGAGACAACGGGAGTAATGGAAGAGCAGAATCCTGGCACTCTCGTGCCAGGCGCTGACACTTACATTCCTTCTCGTTTTTCAGGCCATCGATGAGGGTTAAAGCACTGCTCAGTTTGGCAAGACCGGCTTTCGAGAGTGCCATCGCGTCATGCACCAACCCGATACGATCATTCAACGAGAAAATGCTGTTCTCCTTCGATGCTTCCTCTGCAATCTTGGAAAGCCTCTCAGGGGTGTAAAGAACGCGGTCTAGGTAAATTGAACTTTGAGTTTGTGCTCAGTAAGTACCACAAAAGGTATAACGTACAGACACCGACAGTACCGGCATTCAATTTGAAGGGCTTGGAGGTATCCAGTTCAAATGTCTGCTCTCGCGCCCCCAACACCGCCTCCTTGTTAAGAATTGGTTTCCCATCCTTGTCAGCGGTGACAATACTCAAAGGAACATTCCTAGATGTTTCATCAATTGATGAGACTTGACAGAAGCATACGGAGGGCAAGATCTTACCAAATGGTCTCATTGTCCTTGGGCTCTGCATGGCCGGTTTCAAGGAAACGATCTTGGCGCACTGTGATTCCAGTCGGAGTTTCCGTGACGGTAAGAACAGGGAAGCCAATCTGAATACCATTGCGCAGGTCAGGTGTTTCTGTCGATAAGAATAACGTAAGTCTAAGCGAACCTTGGTGATCCAATTATCCATAAAGCCGACGATGTCTTTTCCTAATGTTTGGGCTTGAGTCTCGCCGAGGGCGATAGAAATCGTATGGAAAGCAAACCTGTCGCAGCTCCAATACCTTCCCATAAATCTTTGGTGACACTATTGGCATACAGCTTCTTCTTGAGATAGATAGAAACGCCCTTCAAGAAGAGTTCCTCGCCGACGTAGTTGGAGAGCATGCGAAGAACTGTAACCCATTTGAGCCCCTGACAATGCAAGCTAAAAAAAAAACACCGACCAGAGGCGGCCTTGGAGTAGGAAAGGTTGTCAAAAATCTTATCGAGTGTTAGCTTAGGAACATGGATCAAATGGGAACGTGATTACCTGGTTAATGTGATTGGCATCCGGACAGTCGACTTCAATGGGATGGGAAGAAAGTTTTGAATCGAGGCTAAGAGCCCTGTTAAGGTGACTTGTGATGAACTCTGAATTGACTTTCCACTCCGGGAATACTCTGTATGGGATTTGAGTTACAAGATTTCCGGATAATTTTTGAAGGATGCATACTTGTCTATAACATTTTTACATCAATCAAGCAGATCGTGGTCAAGCGAAGACACATACCTGCGATGATAACTTCGCCCATCTAATGGATTTTATCAAGCGACAACGCTAAAACATAAGGAATAGAGGCACGAACCAGGGTTGCAAAGCCTGTCCAATTCGAATGTTCTCCTGAGTGGCACCATTTTCTCAACAGACAAGAAAGCATACCTTCGTTCAAGTATAGATAGTTCCACCATTCCATGGTAGTGATGTTTCCAAACCTGAAAGGGAAGGTCAAAACTACTCTGCCTTCCATAGCCAGACACTTACCACATGTGAGCAACTTCGTGGCTCTGAACTGTCGCAACCCATTTCTTTGCGTGAAGATCTGCTTTCTGAGGATCAAGCAGGAACGCATTCGTTCGTCCAGTGATCAAGCCCCAGTTCTCCATGGCACCTAACTATCGTCAGTAAGTACATGTGCAGTGGAAAGGGTGTTAAACCTGCGTCGAAGTCGGTAGCCTGGTGATCAATCAGAATGGATATCAAACTTGGAATACCATGAGAACATACAACTAAGGTATCCAGTTTGGGTAAAGGATACTCCACGTCAAAAATCTTTTCGTAGAGGGGGAGTACGCTAGCTTTGACATCGAGTGCGAATTGAGCTTGATGGATGACGTCGGCAGTGGCTAGAAGCTATCTTAGAGAACGCCAGAGTTTGAACGCGAAAGCCTCGTACCATAGATTTTGAGTGGGATAGTTTTTCCACTGAGAGGCATAGTGACAGATTTCTCGAGATGCTCAAAATGTCCATTGGCAAATGCGACGATGTAGGTAGACATGGGAGGAGTTGTCTGGAACTGAGTAATTTTCCAGGTGTTATCCAGAGATGAGTACAAATTAGCTAAGTCCGGGTGTTCATTGGGTTTGGCGGCAGCTGGTGAATACACTTCTTCTGAGATAGCAGGCATGTTACTGAGGTTGACAGTATCGGCACGCGAGATCAGCGTTATAGCGAAGGTAGCCTTAAGCAAAGGTTCGTCCCAGCATGGGAAAGTGCGACGAGCGTCAGTAGGCTAGAGAGATAAATCAGAAACAAGTGCGAACTAGGAGGAGAGGCATGCTCGCTTCAAATTGTGTCAAAGCATATGCTTTCTTCTTGCCATCGACTTCATACAGAGACTTGTAGTATCCCGTCATGCTTCCCGTAAGCTTTCCTGAGAAACCGATTTTCAGTTGGGCAAGGGATCCAGCCGGGAGAGCCTTTGGGAAAAGGTAGGTGACGCGCTGGGCGTCATTGTTGAACGTCTGGGACGATTGCTCTTGCTCGACTTTTAGTGCATCGGAATAGATCGAACTGAATAGGATCATTTTAGCCACGATATCGAGATCGAACTACAAAACGTACGCTTTCCCGAGCTCAAGAGCCGTTGCGTTCAGTGTAATGGAAGACGTCTCTCGGTGAACATCCAAGCTGGTATCCTTGTGAGACGACGACGGGAAAGAGTTCAATTCTAGGCACACCTGATATTCACGAAGCCCTCGAATTCCAATTTCTCCAGATCTGTTTTGATGGTGACGTCGTAGTGAAGAGGCTTCACGTCTGTCGGAAGACGATACTCGTCATCGGACTTTGGGGCAGCAGGCGGTCCGGGGGGTGTAGCCATTTCAGGGATAGTTGAGCAGTGGCGAATGGAAGATATAACTCGGAATCGATGGGAGGTGGGGAATCGATAGATGTTTCGTATTACCGACTGTGCCTTTTGTTGTCTGATGACCTTGTGGTACCACCGCGTTTGGCCTGTGTTTCCGAGACGAGTTGCCGAATCCGGAACTGGTGTAGGACGAGCGTGTAAGTGCGACAGGTTAGCGCGTAACCTGTCCGAGGCGAACCCGCTAATCCATCGTCGCGTCAGTCCTTGCTGGGGTAGTGTCGATGTCAAGAACATCAAATTTTTGTTTCAGGGTCAGCCCGGCAAAATTCACCTCGGCGTTCGCGACACAATCATTGTCATTGTATAAGTTACTTAGAAGTACATGGAACATGCTTGCAATGCTGTATTCCTACACAAACCGCACAAACCGCACAGAACGAGGCGAGAAACGAAAACATCGGGAATTACAAGAGAAAATAGGGCAGACATACACCTAGCAGAGGAGTCAATCTTCAAAGTTTCAGCTGAGGATTCAACAAAATTGGAGGAAGAGGCGAATTGAAAAAGTTGTTTTGGAATTTCCGTGAAAGACTATTGCGATTGTGTTCTTGAATAGTTGCTGCGAGAAATGTTGCTGTTTTCTGTTTATTTTCATACTCGTCTTTCAAGCCATTGATGATCTTGCGATGGC
Source organism: Termitomyces sp. K1Ag (assembly GCA_017657315.1). Taxonomy (NCBI): domain Eukaryota; kingdom Fungi; phylum Basidiomycota; class Agaricomycetes; order Agaricales; family Lyophyllaceae; genus Termitomyces; species Termitomyces sp. K1Ag. The sequence goes on along the minus strand of JAGGAR010000003.1, from coordinate 15,215 downwards.
TGCTTGCGTATTGCCCTTCAAGGTTGACGAAGTTGTTGTGGTGTTGGGCGCTGAAAAATTTTCCAGCATGTCAAGTGAAGTGATTCTGTCTCTCTGTATGCATACCTTTCAACATATATCTCCTCCAAATGCTGGGCCGTTTCACGGAGAATGGCTCTTTCTCCAGCCCGAAGATCTTTGCGAACTTTATTGAAGCGATAAGAAGACTTGTGTTTCATGACCTGAATTTAAGTATGAGGGCCTGTTAAACAACGAGATTTGAGCGCAGATAGTTCTACCTTGTTTATCTCATCTAGTATCTGTTCAAAGAGACAACGATCAATGTAGAGTTCGACAAAATGCAATGGAACCAATCTCTTACGCCTAGAATTTTTGGCATTGAATCCGTGTCATGTTTTCTTGTCGTCGGTTGTACATATTCATTCTCAAAAAGTTTCTGCGCATGGGATTGCGAGCGACGATATTTATTGCTAGGGGAGAAATTTTCTGACAAAGGATGTTAATTGTAACAAGATAGAGCACCAAGAGACTTTACCGTTCTTCTTTGGATAATGCGACAATTCTGAAGTTTCGAATTCCAATTCGGGAGTAGTGTCAAGGGTGGAGTGAATAATAAACGAAGCCGAAGGCGCGAATGAAACTCGCGGACGATCGGGTTTGGATAAAGAGTGATGCGATTCAGGCGACGGTGGCAATGTTATTGTTGATGTTACTGGCTGGCGATTTGAGATATCCTCGGGTGGTGGAGGTGGCGTAGGTGACTTTATCCTTAGCTCGGATCCTTTTTCTACGATGCTCTTGGTTAGGGCCTTCGTTAGTAGTGGAGAATCCTCGGTGAGGTCAATCAAAACTCTATGTGTCTTCGGCTTCAACTGTCCGTGAGTCGAACTCCGCTTTCCTGACGAGAAGCTAAGACCTTACATTTGATGGTTTGGATTCGTCTTCCGCCGACTTTTTTAAGCTGGCAGGTTTTATAGAATCCGTATCCAGCATATGAGCATTGTGATTCTCCTTCTGAGCGCCGGCCTCTGGAAGGATTGTTGGTGATGTTGGTCTTTCTACAGTCATATGAGTCTCCGGCTGAGCGACGGCATCCTGTACGATTGTCGCTACTGCCGGTGGTTCTATAGCACCTGGGACAACGGTTTCAGCAGCGAATGAGGGCTTCTTGACGTTGCTTTCTTCCCAAGGAGCGCGCTGAGGCTTCTTTTGCAGACGAACCATCTGTTCGCTTACGTCTTCGTCTTTAAGATTTTCCACGTGTTCAATTGTGGGCATGGGTGAATTACGTTGTTTCATCTTGGTACCTTGGTTGGCGACATGTGGGGCCTTTGGAACTCGTGCAGCTCGACGTTGGGGAGCGGGTTTACTAGAGTGCTTGTCCTTGTCTTCCGTCGCCATCTAGAGAGGAGATTTAAACCGATACTCACACAAATCGGTAATTGACTTCGCACCTTGTCAGACAAGGGTCCATTGGTATCGCCCAAAGGTACCTTATCCTCTCTCCTCGCTTTAGTTCGCGCTTTCTTTGATGGAACGACAGTTAACACATCTGTGGACTTCTCCGTGGCTTTGAGCTTCTTCTTATCGGTTGTCGCTCTCGCTGCCGATGTCTTGCCACCTTTGTCTTTTATCGTAGGCACTTTCCTTTGCTTCTCCTCCAGTTTGCAAAGAGAATCAGAGGAGGGAACTAGGACCGCTTCAAAAGCGAGTTCGGGGCTAGAAGGCAAGGTAGGGGACGATGCTCGTCCTTTTCTACCGTAACGCCTAGCAGGAGCTGGCTTTGGCGGTGGCTTGGATTCAATAGGGTTCCGAGTTGTAATGCGACGCCGTTTTGGAGATGGACGCTCGCCTTCAGGACCATCGATTTCTGGAATGTCATCGGCCGCAGATTTTCTCTTTCGTCTAGGTTTGGGACGTTCGTTGGTGCGAGAGAGAGACAAATCTGGCTGGTGAGTGGAATCGGCAGCGGACTTAGGTTTGAGAACGGGTTGATCAGCTTTCCCTCCATCGGCCGCCTTGTCATTTGATAGATTTCCTTCTGCCAAGGATTGAGCTTTTAGCTTTGAGAGCGGACGAGAATCTGATTCAGTTGAGGTAGAAAGAGTGGGCTTGGCCGTCTCAGGCGCATTTTGTGACGGAGATTTTATCCGATCCTCTATATCGGATAGGACGATGGTCTTTCTTCTTGACTTGGCCTTTCGTATAATCTGGGATTCGTTGTCAGATTCCACGACCTCTGGCCGTGGTTTTCCCACAGAACGCAGCTGTTTGCCACGAAATAGCCTAGTGGAGCGTCGCGGCGTAGGGTTTAGTTCCGTGTCAGAAGGGTCAGTCAACTCTTCGTCGGTTGTTCCAAATATAGAATCGTAGTAAGGAGAACTAATTTTTGCTGCAGATCCCTTGTTCAAGGGTTTGGTGGGTTTGGCCGAGGATGAAGCATCTTGGACCTCTGAAATTGCGCGTGGCATCAAGGGCGAAGTGAGCAAGACTTGTCCGGCATGCGGTTGAGAGTTGCTAAGATCCCACACTGTAAGGCATGAGTACATGACAATAGATTAAAAAAAGATGAGTACGTCGTGCGAGGTCTCGCCCCTTGTCCTGTGATTATTGGAATATCTATATCAAGAGACGTGTTTCGTTGCGGTCAAGGTGCGCACCTGAGTTGAAACAATGGGATTTTTGTTACTTGGTTTGAAATTCAGATCAAGAGATTCCTCGAGTTTCGAGAGTTTTTTGCCAGGAAGATCGATACTCTTTTGAGCCGTAGGCATCAATACCAAGCAGCATAATCAGATTTACAATGAAAACTTACAATATTACGAAGTTTCAATGACGATAAAAACCTCGCCACGTCTTCGGCTTCAACGTTGAAAGCGACAGTTGCCCCTCTGTCCGATGATGTCGCAAGGGCAACTTGACCGACGGACGGCGGCGGAGAAAATAGGATGATGACGGCAGCTTTTCCGTCGCGAGGCGTGGCCACCTTGAGGCTCTGTACGCTCGCATACAAGGCATGCAGAGTTTCAATTTGATCGCCCTGAACAGACAGAATTCAACAGAGTGGGTCTACTGGTAAACATCTTTTGTACCTCGTCAATATTCGCCACGAAACCAAGATGGTCCACATATAATCGCCCGATGTTGTAAGCTTTTTCGGAATCTTGTACATGAAAATTACTGATTCTGAAAGGTTGAGGGCTAGGTATAGTCCAAGTTCAAAATCCGATAGATGCTATGGCGTTGTTTACCTACAATGATGAGTCTGTCTTTCCGAGAAGATCTATAATCTTGATGAAGACAATGTCCCAGTTGGCAGTTGGTGGTGTCGTTTCAAGAATCTTCAGAATCACATCACCATACACAAAATTAGCGGCGTCGAACACATCCTGCACAAACTCGATGCGGGCTGCTGCACTGGTTCTTTTGGAGGGTAGTAGCTTGACAATGAGTTCCAAGAGCGCTTCAATAACCAGAATATCTGTGATCATCGATAAGTTCCCGGCAGCCAAACTGTTAAAGAAGATATTGATACTTTTGCTCTGTGATAAGATAAGTCCAAGATCGGCGCTGAGAGAGATGTCCTATTGAACAACCAAAATCAAGGATGCTGGTCACTAGACTCACCCGCCGAGTACGTCCTTATTGCGCAACTGTGCTTGATTATCTGGATGCGACGTAACTGTTTCAGAGAGGACCTGGCACAACTGGTACATCCCCAAGGTTCAGAGATACAAAAGAACTTCATTCATTACTTGGTGGGCTTACGATGTACATAAGATCAGGTCCAGGTCGGAAGGTTAAGTTCGCGCGGGTAAAGAAAACGCCGCGAAGAGTGGGATAGAGAGCGTTAGCCACGATGTCGCGGGTTTCATCTGCATACATGAAATCAAAATAGAAGAACGAACCCAACGGTGCTTACATGAAGAGGTTGATTCAAGGAAATCCTAAAAAATGAATATCATTTTCTTCATTTCTCCGATGTGCAAATTCAATGCATGCTCACCAGAACTCCAGAGAGCAGCGATGCCTGAACAGCTTCCCAGACAGCCACGCTTGAGCGATTTTTCAGTGCAGGTAACACCTTGACATTGAAGATTGTGCCAAGGACCGTGACAGCATAACGGATACCGAGAATGAGAAAGGTATTGTACAAAGGTAACAAGGTTTGACGAAGAAGTAGAGACAATCGTTGCAAGACTGCAGGGGATGGTACCTCTATTTCCTATGTTCCGAATGAACAAATATCGTTGGACAGGTGATATGAACTCACAAGGAGTTTTGTGATCGAATTCAACTGTTCAATTGACTCTTCGAGCTCGTGCGTGAGCTTTACTTTCTTCGATGCAGCTTTTATAGCTTGGATTGCGGACAGAGTATCCGCATCATCTGCCATAGCAGGTTAGAAGATGAAATATTCGGCCAGCAGTCGACAGAACAATCAAAGAGCCTCGAGGGAAGCTGAGAGTCGATTGGGAGAAACGTGACAATGTCACTCCCACGTGATTGTGGTTTTCGCGTCTCATTATTTATACTTATGTAATGTCACGGTAGTGCGCCATTCAACGTTCGAGTTGCGTTCAAACTTCGACAGCACTAGTACTGAGCAGCTTTTACTACCATCCAAGCGAAGTTGAATACCCTTGTGCCGTTGTTATGTGCATGTGTCAGGCTATTTTTATTACTGGTTCTGCGCAAGTATTGCCAAAACTCTTCTTCTGGTCACCTTCAGAAGTTGGAGAATCAGCCGACACTGCTTCATGTGACAATATATCATCCTCGAACTCCCTGAGCTACCCCGAATCATCAACTTTCGAATCTAAATCTCTCTCTTCTGACTATGTACTACCAAGCGCATTAATCCCGTATTCTGTCACAGAAGATCTTGCCTAGATATGTGAGGATGTGTTTGAGGTTGGTCGACGAGAGTACGAATGTCAAGACCTGTGAATTCTATCGATTGATATCAGGAATTCTAGGGGTCTACTACGCTCTCTTCCTCGACCATGGTCACTGTATAGTCTCGAAAAGCCTCAATCGGGTACCCTTTATTTGAGTCCATCTATAGGAAAGTCAATAAAGTGTCAATGTCGCTCGGATGCCTTGCTCAGAACACTCCAGTCCTCCGCCGACGCGTTTCGCTTCCAGTAATTCTTAAGTCGTTCTTGGCTACCAGCTCTGGGAATTGTGTTTCTCTTTCCGCTTGTTCAAAGAACCCGGTAATTTCTGTGACCTACATCATAGCCAGATTTTACAGGCAGCTTTGTCTCCTAACATCGTTTATTAAACCCCGTAAGTAATATATCTTGACACCTCTTCCGCCAGCGAGCTACTCGCTTTTTCATTTGTCTCATAGAGATTTTGAATCCAGTTGTACAAGTCTTTATAATTAGCTGAAGATTTCTTGTTACCTCACCGAATAAGTAAGTGCATACGACGCGTTCCTCTACGACTATCATTCTCAGGTCCACATCATCTCTGTCGGACCATGAGCCGCGATACCCCATTACGCCTTTCTTCGTCATGTGTTATCCTTTCCCAGCACAGTTTAGAATATTAGAGACCGCTTTCAATGAAAAGTGAGTCTTCAACTTCCTTTCTTGTTTGTTGGTTAGTTAACGTGGCATCTTCAACTCGTTTCATGGGCCGGCGTCCTGCTATCAGTTTAGGTGCTACATAGGGAAAATCGTTCCAGCCTGACAAGTTCTGTAAGGTTCTGTATCACAAGTAATAATACATACTAGGGAATACATAGTCTCGTACCAAGAACGTCCACCTCCCACGTTTTGGGAGGTTGCTTATGTGAGCCTAAGGGAATACATAGTCCTTACCGCACCGCCCTATGTATGTATTGTACCTTATCGTACCATACGGAGATTTCATTCCGTCCTGGGTAAACGTTATTGTAACGTGAGAACTGATCACAATGAGCGCTACCAAGTACATATTTAAGGGTAACCAAGATATCTTGATGCACTGGACCCCCCTTCACAACGAGCTCCCTTACCGGCCGGCCTCCCAGTTACAAGATGGTTGGCGTAATCGAAACCGGAGCCTTGAAGAACTCTTTCACGTCTGTGTTGTCTGATATTAGAGTGAATTGCTGCCATTAGTCGCAACCTCGAGTTATACTGACTGTCCAAAAATCAAAACGTTAACAGTCTCCACGAATTCAACGAAAATACCTACGCAAGGTCTACTTTCCATATGCGATGGACGAACAGTAACTCATGTTTTTGTCAGTATTCATGGTTGCCAGACGTCTTTCGTCTGAAAGGTAGTGTAAGTGGAAAAAATCTTCAATTTTCTGGATGCGGTGGACGTGAATGGATCATTGTCTGCAGATCATTGGCCGCATAATCGGCCCTGTGCTTACAGTCACGATCTTTGCATCCCTTGTTGCGTATGCCAGGCAGCAAGGGTATGGAATGTTGCAGACGAACAGTATTGTCCCGCTTCTCTCGGTCGTGGTGAGCATATTGGAAGACTCACATTATTTCAATTTCTCAAAATCTACTCAAAAAAACAGGTCGGTCTTTTGCTGGTATTTCGGTTCGTACATACCTCTATTGCATTATTCATCTATTTACCTGTACCTTGGTAGTAACGGGCAAGTGGCTCTCCGGATTGATCACATTTCCTCTTCATCAACTCAAACCTTGATAGTACTTCGTATGATCGCTACTGGGAAGGTCGAAAATCCTTTGCGACTCTGACCTCCAATATCCGCAATCTTGCGCGCCAAATCTGGGTCAGCGTTGTGCTTCCTCCGACTGATGCTCAACCTCCGCATATTAAAGGGAAAACCCCCACCACGGATGTCACTGCATCTCAACTTCGTCACAGGAAGATCGAGGCTGTCAAGCTAACACTCTCCTTCGCGTTCGCAGCCAAACATTATCTGCGTGGAGAAGATGGGATCAAATATAACGACTACGCTGGTGTATTGCCGCCATCATTTGCCCGTTTCGATGAGGTCGGTTTCAATGTGGAGCACACGTCGACGATCTCATACTCGGCGACTCGCAAAGACTCAAATGTCCCAGAACGCGGAAGTGGGGCTTCGACCCCCGACCGCAAGCCAGATGCCACCAAGCGTGTACGACACAAACGCAGCAAGCAGGATACATCTGGCTCTGGCAGTATGACTCCTGTAACGCCCCTGCTGGGTAGTGCACACCAAACTATAGAGTTTCATGCATACGCTGACGAAGCTTCTCTGCCTCTGCCTCTAATGTAAGTCTATAACATTAATAACATTACTGTATGATTACTTCTAACTCGGTGTTGTGTAGGATTGCGTCGGAACTCAATCGTATACTCTTTGGCTTCAGGAAGGAAGGTTTCCTAGAGACCATTGGCCCTGCCGGCAAGTCCTTCCAGCGTATGAAAATGTGAAGGGTCTGATATACGCTAACAGGAACGAATGCTCTGATACAGCTGTTAGTCGTTATTTTGCTTCGTTGACTTCGAAAACTGACTCGAAGCCAGAATCTCGAGTATGACAGAACAACTTACAGCTATGGAACGTATCGCAGATACCCGGATACCCATCTCATGTATTGTTTTATCCACACCCCCTTGCCACAAGTGTACTCATTTACACCCAATCACAGACAGAGTTCACTTGAAACAATGTGTGACTCTGTACCTTTTTGCACTACCTTTCACGCTAGTGAGCGATCTTGGATGGACTGCCGTTCCTATCGTTACTGTTGTCGCTTTCACGTTCATGGGGATAGAAGGCATAGCGGAAGAGATTGAAATGCCTTTTGGTTTGTTGCTACTTCCTCATTGGTGAAATTGCTCTTAACTTACATCTTTAGGCAATGATGATCGTGACCTTCCGCTCGGTATTTGTTGTTAAACTCCTCCGTGTTTTCCACTTTTGAGATGAGTTCCATAGACCGATACTGTCAGGACCTCAAGGAAGAAATTGAGTATGTTGAGACTTTTTAACTATTTCCATCATCTCATGCGGCAAACATCTAGCTACATGATTGAAAGGATTCCCGAAGGTGGCGAGGGACTCCATGGTTACGACGATGGGGAAGGTGACGATTGATGCACGAGGAACTGGACGATTTAATGGATTTACGACCCATGTATCAACGACGATATGGACCTCAGTGGAACGAGACTGATATCTCGAAGACTCGCAATGGCATTACAAAGGAGAAATAGGATTAAATACTAGTCCATATTTCTACTATTGGAATTCCGGTGTGCAGAATTCCCCAGGTCCGTATGGCTGCAAAAGACGCGTCAGATTGATACAGGAACAAAGGCGATCAGCTCGCGCACCTTGCCAGTCAAGTTGGTCAAGCCTGCTGAGTTCTCACTAGTTCGTCTCCCGCTCTGAGGTCCTGGCTTAGGCTTCTCTCCCCTAGAAAAGGCGTCCAAAACTTTTTTCGTAGTAGCAGGAGTGAGGTCCTCCTGTTTTGGATATAGCTCTTAGAACATCAGTAGCAGTTTAGACCGAAGTGAAGCGTACATAGAAATCATCCCCAACGACCATCATAGGCGCATTGCTGCAAGCTCCTTGACATTCGACTTCAATAACAGTGAATTTTCCATCCTTTGACGTCTGTCCTGGCTTGATGCCTCCAGCATGTGCCAGGCAAGTATCAAGGATCTCGGTGGACCCACGTAGCATGCAAGGAGTGGTAGTGCATACTTGAACGAAATTAGTACCAATGGGCTCTCTAGAGTGTACTATGAGTACGATTTTGAGAGCACAAGGGACCCTTTACCTGTTGAACATGGTATAGAAGGTCGCGACCTCATACACACGCATGGGAGGCATTTCGAGAAGTTTGGCCACATAGTTCATAACACTGATACTTGTCCATCCCTTGTTTTGTCGTTGGCCTAAGTCGAGCAGGGGAATGACAGCAGCCTTTTTATACTGTGGTGGATAACGAGAAATAATTTCCTGGGCACGCTTCATATTCTCAGCATTGAATTCAAATGCAATCTGAAATCACCATGTCAATATAGAAACACTCAGTAGCTTTGAATCATACCTTTGGATTGTTGTATGGCGTGTCGCGGTGCTGCAAATTCGAGAGTCAAACAACGCGGAAGAGGACGATGCGTCAATACAGACCACAAAGAGAGCATCTGATCTTCTGGAAAGCGAGGAGGATATGTGCCGTCTTATAGAAAATGTGGGCGTAGGAAGGCGCTTGGGAAGCCTAGCAGCGAGCATGTTGGTCGTTGTCCACTGTATAGCTAGCCCGTCGATGAGCTCGAGAAAGTCCGGAAGAGTACCGATCACGTGCGAGCAGCCAATCATGCTCCTCGGATTCAGACAGGCTCTGACCTCTTCTCTTTCAGCAACGCTAAATTTCGAATTTGTTGGCGCCGATGAATATGAATGCAAGCCGCCGAATGTATCACTCAAAGCCTTCACTTGGGACGAGAACACTGTGGAAAAACTTCCATCCAGCCCTAAAAACGTCACCTTGTAGTATCACTACTAGCTTGGATCATATTGCACATTGTCATTCGTATTCGTACGCGAACGTTCCGGTTCAATGGAGAAACGATGACCACAAATCGTGACTGACTCAGGTTGTCTCATCCATTGTCACTCTCAACTTTTTGTGTATGTACTGCCGTTCGTCTCATCCACATTGATCATGTTTGGCGGCCTTCGCCCCGCTATTTCGCGAAGTATGCAGATTCCACAGACGTTCGCGCCTGCTTTTGTTCCTTTGCTAGTGGGATCACCACTGGCATACTCTTTGACTCGAACCAAGGATCCTTAATAGTTCCAATCTTCAAAATCAGATTTAGGTGGTTAAAGTCCAGTGGATTGAATTTGGCTCTGCTTTTCGTACATCTTCTCTCCAACCTCTACTCCATCTTGCGAGGCTCTTTCTGATTTCGTTCATTTTGATCGCCTGTATGTGGACACCTGAGTTTGACAGACGGAGTATTGAAGTCCATTTGGAAATGGATTGTCGTCGATGATTGCGTTAGTGACTTCCATGCGCTTAGGGCTTGCAGTTCCACCTATGCTATGGGTTTCTTCAATAATCATTATCACGAGTCACGTCTTGCTGTGTGGCGCACTACTGGTTCAAATGACGACCTTGATGACGATACAGCCGGATGTCAAGACTGACAGTTTTGTTCCCTGAACTCTTGGATGATCTGGACGGGAAAATTCACTATGATAGGACATTGGTAGACGATAATACTGATTACTTGATGCCTGTCCTTCGCTTGTCTGAGCCTCAGACGATAGTGTCGAGTCCCAATTCTGCTATCTGATTCCCTGTACCTTGTCTATATCATTATCTACGCTCGGAGCCCTCCACGTCTTTACGCTCGATTCACCATGTCTTCTGGTGAACCCTTACAGAAGGATGCTATTAACGTCGTCATGGTATGCGGTGCTTGTACTTAATAGAAGTATATTGATCAGGATCTGCAAAAGACTGCAGAGGGCACATTGACATCGAGATCACTTGAACGTGTTCGCGCCTGTGGACATACTCAGGTGAAAGATAGTCATTTCCATTGTAGATCGTACTCACCCCATCATCAGGCCTGAGCTCGTACTAGTGACACTCTTTATTACGCGTACTGAAGTGACTTGAAGTTATGCATCGAATTCTATCCGTCTGTTTCGCCAATCCTTATTAGTGTCTGCGCGAGTACTTGTTGAAGCCTCCAAAAGCTAAGTATGAAGCTCGAGTACGTGCCCTACAGATCTGCTCATTTTCCACTTTTAAATTCTTTGCGAATCTTCAGCTTCCCCGAGATATAGTACTTACATGCTCCAGTCAAAGGCTGTTAACGACCTCTACAAGGGACCGGCGTTATTCAGCGGTTCAGTGTCAATAATTATGCAGCATAAGTCTGATGTTTGTTGTACTCGAAATAATTTGCATTCCTGCCTGAGGCTGCTGAGATTGTCAGGATTGCAAGGCAAATGGTCATGTCCAGCTTCCCCTACCTCCGATAAGTTTGGAATCAGCTTCTACGATTCAACCCATGTGAGTTTACCTCGTCCTGTTGGCTCAATTTCTTTGGCTTTTTATGTAGTAGAGTTGTTTCTTCGCTCGCAGGTATACTAGAGTCTAGAGGCTGGACCTGGCATAGAGCAAAGAGTCAGCCAGTACCAGGCGTATGTATAGTATCATGATTACTGTGTATATTTTAAGACGGTGATCCTTTGTCTTTAGACGTACCATGAAAGGATCGATCTACACGCATCCTGGGGTGCGCCACAATATTGATTGTGTTTTGATAGATATTGGAACATCCGTCATTCCAAAGGCCAAAGAAAAATCCATAATCTGACCTTCCCTGAAGTAGCATCACGTTGGATATCGTGGTACATCGGTTTTCTGAGTCGTAATCACTGAGATGCCTCATAATTCTGATTGGTGCATCCAGTTTCGAGCATAATGAGCAAGTGAATAACAAGGATAATGATCCTACATTTCAAGTGATTGAAGTACTTATGATGGAACTTGCTTGATCTCGAAAAAGAGCCATTGCATATTTTTTTCTTATCATGAAACCGTTCCGAGAAGTTCTAGCCGAGGTCGTCTAGGCTTTGGGTGAGGCATGCCGGTTGATCGCGAAGCCTCATGCACCCCAATAATTATACTGACTATTTGGGAACGTGAATTATACAAATCACCGAATGTCTAGCATTGACCTGCGCCATTTTGACGTTAACTCGTCAATTTTCAGTAAAACGCCTGCTGCCGCCCTTCTGAGCTTGATTTCATGAACACCACCGCTACCCTGTACCTTTATCCCTTTCTCCAACTGCTCGAATAACCCTCCCGCCCATTCGCCAGCACCTAGCAACAATGTGGTATGCTCAAGACTGATGGCACGACCCCCGTCGATCTCCAGACAGCCATCCAATACTACAAGCGCCAGTTCCAAAGCTGCAGTGAGAACTGATGCCTCCTTGCCACGTTGTCCTTCACTTTCTTCGTCATCTTCAAAATCAGTTTCAATACGAGAGACAGGACGAGCACCGACGGTAACAGCAAGTTCTAGTGCATCTGATGCAACGACAGCCATCCATTCGGGGGCGTTTTGAGCAGCATGCACAAGAATGGCGACCGTCCTCAGGAAGTGAGAGAGCACGACGGGATTGAGTATAAGGCCAGTACCAGCGCCATGATACTGCTGACGTCCTTGACGATGAACCGTCCTTTCTTCGCGGGTCCTCTCATCCCGAAGGAAGAGCCAAAAATGGTTGATCAGAGGCGCGATGAAATACTCGGTCGCCACTTCAATGAATGGGGTTAGTCTCTGGAATGAAGGTGATATGTCCAATGCAGCTCCTGCGGATAAAACTGGAGTGATCTTCGGCGCTTTGTTGATCCGGAGTCTTCGCTCGCGCACGATCTCCGGAACCTTGTCGACAGACGCGTCTTTTCCTTTGTCAATAGCATGATTACTGATACTATCCATGATCAGTGGGATCAGCTGCCGTTCACCATCTTCCAGGTAACGCTGGTGGAGTGGTGCAGGAAGCTGTTTGCTCGGAAATGTTACTCGGTCAGGATTGACCTTTGGTGGTGGTATTGGTAAAGAAGCCATTTCTCGCGCCCCCAGTGCCAAAGCATTCAATGCAACATAACGTTGGGATGTCGAGTATTGGTTTTTGAAGAATTCTTCGATTAATGCTCTGAGAGAGAAGGCTAGTTAGAGAAGAAGTGATATTGATTCGAACGCGCTTACGGGGCGGCTTTTCTAGGTGCACACGCCACAAGGGCATTTAGAGCCCCTTGCCGCTTTTCCTCGAATGCTTCTAAATCATAGCTGTTCTGTAATCCAATTAACCCATAGACAAGATTGACCGCGTTTTCATCTAGAAGAAGCGTCAGCTAGGGTTATTCCGGGATTAATACGCGTGGTCCGACCAATCTCTGTGCCATAGCCACGTTTCTTTCGAATTAGCTCCTCGGCGTAATTGAGCGCCATCTCAACCTTGTCGGCGTCGTGTGGCTCGTTGCTTGATTTTAAACCTCCGGTGCTGCGCAACATGTCCCCAAGCTGGGCGAGATACACGGGACGAGGAACCTTCTTAGCACCAACATTCAAGGTGGGATCTTTTTCGATGGCGTCAAGTTGTGACGGCGTTGGAGAGGCAGAACGGGAAGAAGAAGGGGAGGCATAGCCAGTCAGTGAATCATCAGAGTCGTAACCGTCCGGGGGCTCCCTAAAGGTGGCGCGGGCTTTGTCGAAAAGGGCAGGACCTTCAGCGACTCCGTCACTGGATTCGACATTGTCTGCAGGCGTAACATCTTCAAGGTCGACGTCCTCATCTCGACCCTCGAGAAGTTCTCTAAGCTCCCTTGCCCAAGGTTTTCCAGAGTCTTCACCATCCCAGTCACCAAAGTCCAGCTTCTTACCAGCACGCTGTGCAACGACTTCTGCGGCGAGCATTCCACACCGACGCACAGATGGGTCGAGATGTCCAACATATATCCCGATGCCAGAGATAAAGAGAGGCGAAAGCGAGATAGATGTAATGCTTTGCGAGGAGGGAGGAAGATAAGATATTGCAATGAGAAAGATACTTGTCATATCTTGCTCAATTACCATTAACGGGAGGCGTAACACACAATCATCTAGACTTACATCGGTGTTTAGATAGTAACGAGTGCTTAATGTGATCTGGCGAAGACCAAGTAGCCAACACTTGTTTAATAAAAACTTCGAGCGCTGTGATACATATCAGCAAATATTCGTTATCAATAGGTCTGACTGTAACCTTTTTCGCTCGGGGATTGTCCTGGAAAGTTGCCAAATAACCAACAGATAAATATGCGGGCATATCCCTGATCCCAATCTTTACCCAAAATGACCCCCATCGCAGTTTCCCATACTTCATCTCGTTCTGGTGTGACTCGCCCGGTGATGCCCCTGAGTAGTTTGGCGTTCCTCTTGACGGCAATTCTTTGGGACATGTCAGCGTCTGTTGGGTGCGTCAAAGGAGGAATCGCAGCCAGTAGAGATGTCAATATGGATCGCAAAGTCAACGCCGAAGGGAGTTCCGAAAACAAAGAAGACCAGATGGTGGTATAACCTGAAGCACTAGTCGATGCCATCCTATCACAAATAATCGGCAGAGTCACTTGGAAAAAGGAGGGCTGGGATTTTGAAGTTGGCTGCGTCAATGGAAAAACACCCATGGTTACGAGCTTGGAGAGCAGGTAAGTCACAGAAGAAACGGCATCTGCCATAACGAAGTTAGTCGGCAAAGGTAAAAGGTCGAATGAAGCAGCAGACCTCTGGCACTTTTGCTAGACAACAAAAATACGAGAGATTCAGTACGCACGGAGACGTTGTTGTAGTACGTGCCATGTTCTAGCTGAGTAGGAACCTCGCCTGCTCCTATTGCATTGGACACTTTCCCTGGGACTGACAGAACAGAGCGAACACAGTCTTCCCATGCAAGCATCCTAACTGCCCCATCAGTTTGATTTGCTGTAAAAACTGCTGAGTGCAGTCGGTCCACGGGATATTCATATGTTAATCGTGCCAACAGATGGATAGCATACTTTGAGAATGGCTGAGATGTTATTGTTGAGTAAGCCATGACTGCAACATCACCGGAGGAGGAATGTGCAAACGAGAAGGTGTCTGGACAGAAGTACTGATCCATGAGTGCTGATGCATCCTTCTCTGCTAATAGTGAGTCCCATGTCGGTGCTATGTGTTCCAACAAGGCTCGCTGGAAGGCTGGAATGTGTTTTCGAATGTTCACAGAACCATTGGGAAGGGGTGACGTGTTATGTCGGCTGTACCTTGGAGGAAGTAGACCGAGGGATCCGAGTGGACCACAAAGGAGAGACAGCAGCGTCGAGAGATCGGGTACGGGTCGTTGGAGCTTGTCAATCACATCGCGGACTCGGTCGCAAGCGGCGTTGTCCATATCGCCTGTCATGAAAAAGCTCAGATACCTTGCGTCTGCATGGACATTTTCTGGTAGAAAGTCAGTCGCGTACTCGTAGATATTCACCACACGTGATCTGTATTTACGCGAACCGGTCCGGGTAAATTGCCCAACCGATCGTGTCAACGAACCGACCTACTGGCCTTCGCCTACATAAGGGCTGCTCAATTCTGGTGGTACAGTTCGGTACAGTCTGAAACTGGTACAGAATGCGTGTAGTTCAGAATCCGCTGTTGGCCGACTATGCCGCCAGGAACCATCCCCGGCCTCA